>JAODAL010003982.1:0-164094 GCA_025379985.1 Phyllomedusa bahiana
GAGCCCCCCCAAGGTTCCCCTTGCTCTCAGATCCATCCCGACATTAGGCCTATTCTTCGGCATTTCCCCCTCTGCAGGGCTGCTGCTTGAAATTTCAGCCTGGTTTTGTCAAAAAAAGGACTGGTGATAACAGCTCTCGTCACATTGGGGGGGTTTAAACCCAAATTCGAGGAATAAGAAACTGGACAACTGTCCTAGAAGCAGCGCTGACTTTTTTTCCTGCAAACAGGGGTTTGCACATGGTTTTTTAAATCATTGCTATGTGCCCGTTACGGGAAATCGGGATTGGTTTTTATAGGGTAAGTTTTTGTGATTCACCCGTATCTGAAATTCCTTTGCAGTTGGATGCACTTACAGAAGACTGTATATCATGAAAAACCCCCAACAAGCAATCTCCCCCCCCATGAGTAAGAGTTATACCCCGTTTTATCCCCACACCTATATTTATGTAGATTTAAAACCCTTTTAATCATTAAAAACCTTTTAAACTTTTTTACGTGTCCAAGCCTTCTCTAGGTAATTTCAGTTCTGGAGGTCATACAATATTGCTCCTCTAGTGTCACGTCAATATCCTTGCTATTAAAAGCCTAATGGATTGAGGGGCTTTCATAACTGCCAGATCCCAGAGGCATGGTTGGAACAGGCAAAGGTCCTTTGAGAAGGCAGGAGGTTCTACCGTTTCCCAAAAATAAACGCGTGCATTTTTTTAGAATCAATTTGGGGCTGCTTATTTGTTTGTGATGAAATCACTACAGTATATTAAATACATTTATGTTTTGTTCAACAATAAATTGGGGAATTTTGTTCATAGAAAATAAACTTTCCCCTAAAAAAAAGTCTAGTTTTTGGGAAAAAAATTTAATATACACTGTCTTATTTTGGGGAAACGGGGTCAATTTTTCTTTTTTGCTTTACGATTAGGATTTGATTTCCTATGTTCATATTATGCTGGGTTACATTAGGGGTAGACACTTTCCCAAAAATTCTGAGTGCAAAAATGTTTCCTATGGGGGGTTCACTGTTCAGCTTTTTAGTGCAGTTTTTTGAAGCCAAAACCCGGGTGGTCATAATTGGAGACATTTTATAGAAAGGCTGAGACTTCGCCTTGTTTTAAGTCCATTCCTGCTTTTGACTTGCGTCAAAAAAGCTGAAAGTGTGAACCCACTCATTGGGCTACCAATTTACTGTTGTCCCATAGAAGGTGCCCAAAAATAACCAAAACATTAAAACATGGCCCCAAAAAATGTGACAAATTTTTTTGGGGAAAAAGTTTTTTTTTGCATTTATCAATGGATCAAACCAAACTGTACATCGTGGCCCGGGTCATATAACCTGGTGATCTCTAAAAAACCTCAGTTGTTCTTTAACCAGTTTGCTAGCTCTGAATATACAAATACTTCATTTTAAAATTTTTCACAAATCTCCCTAGACTGAATGCAGATACTCCTGGGGCACAAAATGCTTTCATGTTTGCACTAAAAGTATAAGTTATAAAATGTATGCACGATGTGTATGTTCAAAAACCTCTGACTTTAATGTCAGCTTTGTGCTGGAGTCCATAGCAAATCCTTTACATTAGCAACTCTATATGGTTGGGTGTGACCTTGGTCTTTTAAATTGAACTGTGAACTTTGATGCAGATGTTGGGAGGATGGACAGGAGGCTGCAGTGTAAACATCAGGAGAGATGAGAAATGCTCTGAGATGGGGGAAGGGGCGAGAGCAGAGAGGGGGGTGGAAGTGGGCAGTTTACACATTTTTAATGAGTGTCAGGCATAATAGAAGCAGATGTATTTTACTGCGGGTGGATGGAAGAAATTCCTCTGACATTTGCAAGCAGAAATGTAATGTTTTAATTAATTGTACGGTCTTATTCGGGAGGGTAGAGCTCATGAATGAACTTCGTATTTTTTTTTTTTGGGGGGGGGAATATAGCTTTAGATAGAGTTTTACAACAAGGAGAACTTGCTCTACAGCTTCGAGTGTTGGCAGCATTGAAGTTATTTACATTTTTTCTTAACTTTTGTCTTGAGTTTATTTGATTCAGTGTTTATCTGGCAAGAAAGTTAGAGTAAATATTTCTTCTTTGCTATATTTTATCCTAAATCATATGGATGTCAGAGATAAGAGTTTGCTCTTTTGACCATGAGCCACTAAAAGGGAGCGTTTACCATGCTGGTGAACATTGCACTGCCATACCTTTCATTTAATGGAGGGCTGTCATCGGATCAGTACTGCTGTCCGGGGCCCTGATCATCTTTTTTCTTAGGTACCTGTTGAAATAATGTAAGATAGGAACTGGTAATGGGCAGGGGAACCCTAATACTTGGGCTGTACAGAGCCCTGAAGTTACTGATGGCAGCCCAGTGTTGGAACTGGAATGCCTGGGGCCCATCAGTGGAGCTGATTCTTGGAGCCCACCAACGGAGTTGATTTCTGGGGGCCCACCCTTCAGGTACTTTACATGACTGCTCATACCTCACATGCCTCTTTCTCTGCTTTTCCCCCTGGAAAGCAGCCTCAGGTCTGACATGCCCAGGTGCCTAACGTGCCAAGGGTTTCACCAGGATTTTCCCCTACTCCTTTGTGAGTCTGTCCAAGTCAGCCCTGATTTCATGATTGATCATTTAGGGCCGTTCACACAGCTTATTTTGGGCACGGTTTCCAGCCGTATTGCACGCCGTATTTGTGCTGCAGTACAGCTGGAATCTGTCCCAGCCATTACGGTAATCCACAGTTCTCATAGAGAACTATGGATTCCGTCTCTCCTCCCCGCTTGGCGAATCCGCCGGGCGGGAAGAAAGTGACATGTTCATTATCCCGGCGGGATACGTGCCATGGATAATGAAAGTCTATGGGGCTGGCGGGCAGCACCCCCGCCCCTTACTCAAGCCGTAATTGCGGGTGAAATCTGTCCCGCAATTACGGCTTGAATAAGCTGTGTGAACCGGACCTTAGGGGCCTTTTACACGGCACAGACCAAATACTGGTTGGGACATGTTCACGTTCCGCCCGAAAACTGAGTGTAAGAATGAACATGTTCTATGTTTTTCGGACCGCCGGCGGACTAAAAAAACCGTCCAATGGAAATTCCGTGCAGAGGGGACTACTGCACGGAATTTCCATTAAAGTCCATGTAAAAGTTTGACAGCTGGTTTACAGACTGCTTTCAAAACAGAAAACCATCTGTAAATCCGGCTGAAAACCTTTGCCGTGGGGACATGCCCTTATGTTTGCAAATGTGACTTCACACACAATATACAGTCTTGAAGCTGTGACTTATTTCAGGATATTCCACACATGTGATGCTGTGGTCCGGAGAAGCGTTATCAAACACTGAGAAGTACAGCAAAAATACATGCAATAAATCAACCTGAGATGTCACTAGGTAAGGAAGCATAGTGTAAAAGTAAATGATAGACTTGAAACAAGTTAGCTTATGACATGTCTATGAATATGTGCATATAAGCACATGGCCAATGGTCTATATGTTATATGCTATACATACAAAATCTCAGGGAGTTTGTACAGACGGTTCCAACAAGCGATCCAGTGCATGGCATCATCATAGTAATGAAGCCACTTTAATGTGTTGGATTTAAGGTTTATGCTGTCTATTTTGCAGATTTAGGGGCCGTTTACATGGCAGTGGACAAATACCGGCCGGTTTGCCGGCCGGTATTTGTCCGGTTTTGCGCCCGTCCCCACGGCCGCGAGGGGGACAGCTTTTCTCCGCGATGAGCGGAGAACAGCCCTCCTCCCTCCCATTGAGATGCACATGTTCTGTCTGGAAACCGGACGGAAGATTGTGCATGTTCTATGTTTTGTCGCCGGTCCGCCGGCGACAAAACCGCCGGGCGGAAAACCCGTGCAGTGGGGACTGCTGCACGGGTTTTCCATAGAGCACAATTGTGCTCATTTTCGGCCGGTTTTTCAGGCGGTCTGAGAAACCGCAAACCGGCTGAAAAACCGGCCGAAAACCAGTGCCGTGGGGACATGCCCTTGGAGAGTGTTCCTAGTGCCTGGATTAAACGTCACATGATATATGCTGAATGGCTGCAAGTGCTAAACAAAGAGGTCTCTTCTGTATTCGAAGAAATTCCTCAATATGAAGGGGTGATGTAGTTCACTAAACTGCTAATGTAATATGTTAAAATTAGGCGCCTGAAATCTGTGAGAAGAAACACAAGTCCTTGGATGAGCATGTAAAAAACACTTCCCAGCTCCTGCAGCCATGGTTCCTGGTATCCATAATCTTTTTGTATTTTGGGCTTTCCTGACTATTCAGAAACATAGAAATAAAACAAATCTATTAGTATAATGGTATGTTCAAACGGGTCGGATCTGCTGTGAGTTTTCGCAGCAGAAGCGGAGAATAAAATCTGCATTGCAAAATAGGTGGCTTTCTTATAGGGTTTACTCCATGATAAATCTGCAGCAAAATTGTCACAGATTAGTGTGGAATTATCTACAAGTTTATTATGTGACACTTCTGTACCATTTAGTGCAGATTGTTGTGATCAGATTTTATTCTTCGGGTTTGCTACTATTTAGATCTTGCCCATTTAACCATTGGCAGGTAACATTTGCTTTTAGGTTAACACTGGCATGGGAGTATGAGAGGCTTTATACACTCATAAAACCATCTCGTATTGTTCCAGCGCATATAAAACAATCCATGCAAGACACTTTTCATATAGTATTGCCTTAAAATATCCTCTGGTTTTGGGTCTATAGCCCTATGCAGACCAATGTTTCTCTCTGGTTACATACAAGAAAACAAATTGTGTAGTGTAATGTACGTCATTCACTTGAGTTGTTTATAACGTTAGTGCAGTTTGCATAGTTCAGATTGTACTTGCATAAGTTTGTATGTTGTCTCCTCATTGGACAGCTTTTTTGTAGATTAAAGTGCATATGCACATGTATAACCAAGGGTTTGTCCACATTAGACACTTATTACCTATCCACAAGATTGATGCAGTTTCAGCCGCAGCTACGCAAAATGGGTCACACAAGTACACTGCTACGCTATTCCATGTTTATGGGACTACCAAAAATAACCAGGCCGATAAGTGAGAAGTGTCTAAGCAGGGACAAATTAAACTTTTTGAATACAGTGGGTACACATTTAAATTTTTCACTCTTTGTTTCATTGCCGCCATTTGGTAAGCTCAAAAAAAATTCCTTTTTGGATCATTAACGTACACTCTGCACCCCCACCCCCCCATCTCTAAAGAAAAAAAAAAAACAGAAATGTAGATATTTTTGCAAATTTATTAAACAAGAAAAACTGAAATATCACATGGTCATAAGTATTCATACCCTTTGCTGTGACACTACTATTTAACTCACATACTGTCCATTTCCTTCTGATCCTCCTTGAGATGGCTCTACTCCTTCATTGGAGTCCAGCTGTGTTTAATCTGTTTTGACTTGATTAGGAAAGGCACACACGTGTCTATATATAAGACCTCACAGTGCATGTCAGAGCACATGCGAATCATGAGGTCTAAAGAACTGCCCAAGGAGCTCAGAGACAGAATTGTGGCAAGGCACAGACTTGGCCGGGGTTACAATAGAATTTCTGCAGCACTAAGGTTCCTAAGAGCACAGTGGCCTCCATAATCCTTACATGGAAGAAGTTTGGGATGACCAGAACCCTTCCTCGACAAGGCCGTCCAGCCAAACTAAGCAATCGTGAGAGAAGAGGCTTGGTGAGAGAGGTAAAGAAGAACCCCAAGATCACTGTGGCCGAGCTCCAGAGATGCAGTAGGGAGATGGGAGAAGGTTCCACAAAGTCAACGATCACTGCAGCCTCCACCAGTCAGGGATTTATGGCAGAGTGTGACGATGGAAGCTTCTCCTCAGTGCAAGACATATGAAAGCCGCAGACAGTTTGCAAAAAAAAACACATGAAGGACTCCCAGACTATGAGAAATAAGACTCTGGTCTGATGAGACGAAGATTGAACTTTTTGGTGTTAATTCTAAGTGGTATGTGTGGAGAAAACCAGGCACTGCTCATCACCTGCCCAATACAATCCCAACAGTGAAACATGGTTATGGCAGCATCATGCAATGGGGGGTGTTTTTCAGCTGCAGGGACAGGATGACTGGTTGCAATTGAAGGAAAGATGAATGTGGCCAAGTACACAGAGATCCTGGATGAAAACCTCTTCCAGAAGCTCTGGACCTCAGTCTGGGCTGAAGGTTCATCTTCCAACAAGACAATTACCCTAAGCACACAGCTAAAATAACAAAACAGTGGCTTCAGAAAAACTCTGTGACCATTCTTGACTGGCCCAGCCAGAGCCCTGACCTAAACCCAATTGAGCATCTCTGGAGAGACTTAAATGGCTGTCCACCAATGTTTACCATCCAATCTGAGGGAACTGGAGAGGATCTGCAAGGAAGAATGGCAGAGGATCCCCGAAAAACTTGTTGCATCATTCCCAAGAAGGCTCATGGCTGTACTAGCTCAAACTGTGCTTCTACTCAATACTGAGCAAAGGGGCTGAATACTCGAAGTTTTTCTTGTTTAATAAATTTGTAAAAATATCTGCACTCCATCTTAAAAGAAAAAAAAAACAAATGTAGAGTGTACATTAATCAGCAAAAAAATGAACTTTTTTTGATCTTGCCAAATGGCTGCAATGAAAAACAGTGAAAAATTTAAACGTACCTTCCGTACCCACTGTATGTTTGCACAGTAGTTGTAATGGATGGCCCAGAATAATAACCAGGCTCGGACCGGCGCACAGGGGAATAGGGGAAATCCCCAGTGGGCCCCTGAGCATGGCAGACCTGGAGTTGTTTTTAATTGCATATACAACCTCAGAAAAAACAGAGAGGCAAGAGGTAGAGTATAGGAGGCATGTACAGTCACTTGCAGTAGTTTTAGTATAGTCCCCTGAAATAAACTAGAAACAACTCAATGGGTCGGCCTATAGAATCTGAATCTAGAATGTGGGCCCTAGGCACCCCAGTCTGACACTGATAACAGATATTTATACGTTGTGTGTACAGTATTAGGCTATGTTCACACGGCTTATTCATGCCGTAATTGCGGGAAGGATTTCGCCTGCAATTACGGCGTGTGCCCTGGGGCGGGGAGGGGCCAGCAGCTCGCCGGCCCCATAGACATTCATTAGCCACGGCGCGTGTCCCGCCTGGACAATTGACATGTCACTTTCTCCCCGCTCGCCGTATTTCGCAAGCGGGAAGAGGAGACGAAATCCATAGTTCTCTTTGAGAACTGTGGATTACCGTAATGACTGGGACGAATTTCAGCCGTATTTCGCGCAGTACGGCGCGAAATACATAATGAAATCGTCCCAAAATAAGCCGTGTGAACATAGCCTTAAAGTTACTCACAAACACCAACTACAAGGCAATACTCTCTATCAAGGGGGGGGGGGGGGGAATTATGGAGGACAGCCAGGCTTGTTAACAAGTTGGCATATACTGGAGGCCAGCCCTGCTTGTTAGCCAGGAGGGCATATACTGGAGGCCAACCCAGTTTGTCAACAAGGGGGCATATCCCAGGACCAGCCCGGCTTGTTGCCAAGGGGGCATATACTGGAGGCCAGCTCAGCTCGTTATTAAGGGGGGTATGTACTGGAGGCCAGTCCTGCTAGCATCACACTGTCATAGTGGTCATATTACACTAATAACCACAGTCATGATGGAAGGTCTGTTAGCATCCACAGCCCTCTTCTGCAGCGTCGTTGTTTCTATTCCCAACAGATCTCCACTGCAGAAGAAGGTTGCTGGTGCTGACTAACCTGTTGCTTTAGTTTATTACAGTTAAATATACAATGAGGGAGTAAAAATATTTGTTTTCAAAGCTCATAGCAAACATGGTAGCCAAAGAAAAGTGCCAGGTTGTCACTTTGTCACCCTGATACTCTTGGTTGGATAAGGAAGTGAAGGTGCAGTGAGCAGTTTGTGGAAGTGACTCCAAACTGTAATTGCTGAGTGAAATGAGGTTCCCCAACCTCCATTAGGCAGCAAAAGTAAAGAATTAAATACAATACTGTAGAGTAATATAGATCCGTTGGCAACATCGCCTGTTTTGTAGCACACCATGATTTTGTTCTCTCACCGACACTGAATAAATGTACCCATATTGAATACATCAGAGGTTTTCGATGACCTATTATGCATCCATAGTATGACTGGATCTATAAGGTTTTAGTGTATACTGTATATTATATTTGCTGCTTTACTGATGTAACTATCATGATTATTACTTTGGCATTGTGATAAGCCATCATAATGTGTTAAATGTTAATATGAAACGAGCCTTAGTCACCTGTGAGACTGGTACTGTTGAGGTTCACATCAGCCGTTATTGCAGACTGCTACACATTTTCACTAGAGTGATGGACACTACACTGGAACCAGATGTCTTTGACTATGTCGATGGGCACCAGTGGTGTTAGTCACCTGACAGATCCAGCAGAGTATCATCAGTTTAGTTGTTAACAGAAGTCACAGAAGTAGGTGTGAAAGAAGCCTGACAAAGAATGGCTACACAACTGCTCTTACAAGGTGACAAACCTCTTATGGTTGAGGGCAACAATGGCTTTTTTTTCTTTTTTTTTTTTTTCCAATACCTTGTGGTTTCCAGCTGTGATACTATTTAGGAAAGTGGCACATCCCTTTTACTACTTTTACGAAGAAACTAACCGAAATTGGGGCTCTTCAGAGCAACCGTTATTCTTCTGACAGGTGAGACCGCCAAACACATCTGAAGCTTAAATGTGGTATGATATTTTTAATACTATAGTATCTTAAAGGGGTATTCCCATCTCATTGATTACCATTAACTACATGTTTAAAGATTGTCAATGACATTTATTTTCTGATTTTGCTTCATTTTAGAGTTAGACCAGTTTTTATCTCCTGCTTATTTACACAAGCATCTCTGGTTACTGACCACGTCTCTCCAGGCTGGTGACATCAATCCCTGCTGTGTCCTATCAGCAGGATGGCACTTGCTTCTCAGTCCCTGATCTTCTCTTTCTACTGAAAAAAAAACTTTAACCATCAAAGCTATTGACCTGGGAGCAGCCTTTTACCATCCTGTCAGGTTCAGAGCACATTTAGGTGTACCTGCATCAAAGATTAGAGTCCCTCAGCAGCTAATACTGTTTTGGCAGAATGGTAAGTTTTTTTTTTTCTCACTAGAAGCTTCCTCTTATATAGCCAGACATTCTGCTTAGACAGTGTCCTTCTTTTCTTAAAACCGCTAGATAAAGGCACTGGCAGAGCTGAAGTGTCAGTCTCTGCTGTAGAACCACCTACAGCCTGCACATCATGTTTTAGCCTGAGGAAGCCGTGAAGAGTGAAAACAGCAAGATGAGACAACCCATTTAGCCTTGTCTGCAATAAAATAGTGCCTATTAAGATAATCGGCTATTGGATAACTCCTACACAGAAATATGTTCATAGTTGAGGGGTGTTCTCATGTTTTAGGTTTCTTGATGCAGTTTTTGACGCCAAAGCCAGGAACCAATAATAAATGGTGGACACTTATCAAGGAATGACCACCTTTAAAATCCATTATGGCCATTGGATACAAAACGTTTAAAGGAAAACTCTAAAAATGCAAACACATTTTAACCCCTTAATGACATAATGACATAAATTTACATCAGAGTGTTTTTAAGGTCCTATGTAGCAGACTTAGTAAGTAAGTATGCTACATAGGAGGTGGGTGCCAGTTGCTAACTGCAGCTGACACCCACCATTAACAGCAAGGATCAGAGCCGGCTCTATTCCCTGCTGGTTAATTGTGGTCACAGTGTCTAAAGTAATATGAAATGGTGGCGTGCTCCGTTTCTCACTCTGGTACATCCGTAGTGAGATTGCGGGTTACCGATGGCTTAGCATGGCGCCTGAGAGTCTTGTAAAGGCTTCCATCACCTTCTACATACTAAACCTTCAGCCCTATAACATATAACTGCAGGTGGCTACATTTAAACCGACCTTCTCCCAGTTGTATAAACGCTTCAATGTATGAAAAAAAAAACATGAAACCTTCAGTGCAAATCACATTTATATACTTTTAATGTCCAAAACCACATATACATAATTTCAAAGCATATAAGCCTTCGTTATATTAAAAGGTAAAGATACATACATGTGCTTATGGCTCCATAGAAGGTGGTTTACACCACACACGCTGACCGCACTTGGATTAATCTACTCAGTTTCTAAGGACATTGGCAAATATGCCGAAGAGATGAGCGCATTGCAGGTGGTTTTGGACACTAAAAGTATATACAGTAAATGTGCTTTGCACTGAAGGCTACGTGATTGATTGATTTATTTATTTTTCATACATTGAAGGCTTCCATCACCGGCATGTCTGCGGTTCAAACACTCAGGAAGTGCTCGAATCGCCATCTTTAAACACCCTTCTGCATTATTTATACAGAAGGCAGAAGGGAGTACTAACGATCAAGACCCCTAGTCGTCAGATACCCTAGGGGAACCCAATATTCATGTGTAAAAAAAAAAAAAAATAATAATAATTCAAATCACTCCCCTTTTGCCATTTTACAAAAAATAAAAAATGTAAACATAAATGGTATTGCTGCATCCGTAAAGTCTGATCTATTAAAATATAGTATCATTTATTCCATACACAGAACACTGAAGAAAAAAAAATCCAACCACCAAAATTGGTATACAAGTGATCACAAAAGTCATCTATCCCAAAATAGTACCAATAAAAAGTACACTTCAGCAAGCAAAAAATGCAACTTCACTCAGGCCCATAGGTGGGAGTACAAAAAGTTATTGGTCGCAAAAGAATTATTTTTTTTTTTTATGCTACTAAAACATAACGAGAACCCTACAAAGTCAGTATTGTCAGAATTGTATCAACTTACAGAATACAGATAACACATAGTTTATACCAAAGAGTGAACACTGTAAAAACAACAAACATTGTACAGTGTTTTTTGTTTTTTATTTCACATTTTGACCTACTTTGTTCATTCCTAGTATATTCTATGGTATGGGGAATGACACCGTTTAGAAAGTATACATTATCCCACAAAATAAAAGCCCTCATACTGCTATGTAGATGGGGGAAAAAAATTAAAATTTATTGCTCTGGGAAGGGGGAAGGGAAAAGAAAAAAATTGACCGCTCCCTACAAAAATAGCTGATGATACAGTAGATTTATTCTGACTTTTAGAGGGTGTTCGCACAGCGTATTTGCGGGGTATGCTTCGGGCAAGAACCCCTATTATGAAAGGTGCACCAGGATGGTGTAACAGTACAATATGTGGGATAAGTGTGTTTTTAGTGTCCTTTTTCACTTAAAGGGGTTCTAAGAGATTAGAGAAGATTTATCTCCTCCTACCCTAAATACATCCCCTCTCAAAAAAAAATAATATATATATAAAAAAAAAAAAATATATATATATATATAGCACCACTTTTGTCTATAGACTTTGTCAGGTATCGCATTAGTTCTTACTGACCGCCCCTCTCGTCCTCTGTTTCATAGACAAATAACTCCTAAAACTGAGCATGCCCAGTGCACTAAACTTGAGGTCATCACCCAAAGCAACGTGCTATGATCATCACATTTTGGGCCTGTAATTGGTGAATGATTATGTGGGAAACTACTGAAAAGATGCAATTTCTATATATTGAAGGTTTTTTTTAACTCTGCACCCGATACTTTCATTAGAAATCACGTTGTGTGTACTAGAATAGCCCTTTAAGAGATTTTTCAATGGTTGGTTTGTGTCTCCTAAAATGTTTAAATCTATGCTTAGCTTTAATAAACTGCAGACGCAATTCCGGAAACAGCCTATGGTGAAAGGTAGAACTGTTTTTGAGTAGAAGCAAGCAGACCCTTTTTTCTCCTCTTAAACACTCCTTTTAACTGTTCTGCGGATATAATGGAAAAAATGGCTTATCACAAGCAAATAGTATGTTTGGTCAAACGTCTGTTACTTAATGCGTTTTAATTACTCTCTATGGAACAGAGGTCTTGTTCTTTAGCATCTGTGTACTCTGAATTTATCACTGACATGCAAGCCCATGCCAAAAATGTCAGGATGTTTCTCTTCAAGTGTTCTCTAGCTGTTATGGTGAAATCATCATATTACAGTTACTATTTCTTTACGTTGAGTCAAGATATAGACACGTTTATAGTACTTTGCACGTGTTTCTTATGACATCCGGAAGGTTTCCTGACAGGACATCTGTAAGGCCAAGCTCACTCTTGGCAGCTGTGATTCAGCATAAAAGTCCCAAACATGTTTGAAAACCTTAGAATGTGGGTTTTGGGGGCTTTTTTTGTTTATTTTAAGAAACATTTTTGGAAACTTTTGTATGAAAGGTTTTCTGTGGGAAACCATTGTGATGGAACAACTGTTAAACCACGAGATGTTGTGTTTTTTTTTTTTTTTTTTTTTTTTTTCCCGTGTATATCTTTGCAATGATTGTGGGGCACAAAGTTAAATAGTTACCTAGTTTGTAAGGCCGAAAAAAGACAGACGTCCATCCAGTTCAGCCTATTGTGCTAAAGTGTTGATCCAGAGGAAGGCAAAAACCCTCATGAGGTAGAAGCCAATTGTCCTCATTTTAGGGAAAAAATTCCTTCCCGACTCCAATCTGACAATCGGAATAAATCCCTGGATCAACAACCCTCCTCCAGAATCCTAGTCACTATAACTTGTTACATTATGCTCTAGATATGCATCCAGACCCTTTTTGTGATTGAATTCACCATGACCATTTCCTCTGGCAGAAAGTTCCACAGTCTCACTGCTTTAACAGTAAAGAATCCCTTTCTATGTTTATGTAGAAACTTTCTTTCCTCTTGGCGTATAGGATGCCCCCTTGTTCTGGATACAGAGATTCTATATTGACCTTTTAATATATTTATTATGTCCCCCCCCCCCACCCCACGAAGCAGTCTTTTCTCTAAATAATCCTAAGGGCCCGTCCCCATGGCAGAGAGCAAATACCAGTTGGATTGTCCAACCGGTATCTGCTCTGTTTTACGGAAGTGCGCACGGCTGCTGGGGGGCGGGCAGAAGAATGAACATGTTCTATGTTTTTCGGACCGCCAGCAGTCTAACAAACTGTACTGCACGGGTTTTCCATAAAGTTCCATACTAAAGTTTGACAGTAGGTTTACAAACTGTTTTTCAAAACCGAAAACCGTCCAAAAACCCTTGCCGTGCAGACAAGGCCTTATCTTAATAATCTTTCTGGGTATTGTAGTACACCCAGTCCTTTTATTATTTTTGTTGCCCGCCTTTGTTCCTGTTCAGGCTCTACAATGTCTTTCCTACAGTCTTTAAAGACTGACCATGCTAAAAAAAGAAATGCAACGTTTTAGATCATACTGCAATGTGACAGTCTGTGTAAGAAGCTTTAAGAATCCCCTTTACCAACATGTCTTCCTGCTGTGGTAACATCGGGTAAATGTGTGAAGAAGTGGGAGGATCTTCCAGAGCAGAAACTCCTTGGGTTAATAGTGTAAGTTAAAGTGTAACCACAGGCTGAAAAGCATAAAGGGGTTTATCCAATCTTTTAAAAGTGATGGTAGGCCATTAATATTTGAATGATGTGGGTCTGACTCTCTTGGCATCACTACCAATCTGATTTGAAGAGCAATAGTTTTTTAACACCTGCCCATACTTTAGTAGCACCAATACAAGGTACTGCAGTTTTGTTTAATTAACCCCTTAACTCCCAGGCTTGAAAAGTAGTTAATGACCAGACCTTTTTTTTAGTTTTTGCCTCCTTGCGTTTCAACAGTTGTAACTTTTTTTATTTTTTCAATGACGCAGTTGGATGAGGTCTCCTTTTATTCGAGACAAGTTGTACTTTATGGAGGAATAGTTTAAGTTCACGTATAAATAATTACAGAATTTTTTTAATAACTTGTTAGATTAATTCTACAGGTTATTACGGTCATGTGGATGCCTAATGTGTAGGGTTTTTTTGTGTGTAATTTATGCACAATTTTTTATTAAATAGTTTTATTTTTATTTTATTCTTTTTCTTACACTTTTTTTTTTTTTTTTTTTTTTAATCCCATGAAGGGAGAACTGTTTTTTACATTTTTTTTTTCTTTTTACACTTAGTAATGTATTAGCATATTCATATATGCTAATACATTATAATCTGTGTCACACAGGCAGTGTTCAGGACAGCACACAGGTTGGCCTGATCATTGGCTTGTTACACAGACAGCTTTGGGGCCACTCTATGTCCCCAGGGCTGACCCGTTCCCCGGGCTCTGTCGGGTCACTAGGTGTTCCGATCACCCGACAGAGCAGGGGAACCCTTTGATTGCGCTGTGGTAACGCACCGCCGCACTCAAAGGGTTAAAACATCGGGTTGCGGAGGTTTCCTCCGCAGCCCGGTGCTCGCAGGACATGCTCTGGGGTCGGGGCTGTGTAGTGCAGCCCCGATCCCCCAGCAGTTGCGGCGCCGGGCGCCGCAAATCCCGTAGTCTACAGCGACGCCAAAAGACGTCGCGGTAGAAGAACGACCCGCACCGGCTGACGCCCAAAGACGGTGCGCGGTCGTTAAAGGGTTAAAGTAATCCCGAAAAGGTCACCATAACAAATTTTAGAAGGAATAACCGAGGAATAGCAAACACAGTAATAAAAGAAGATGCTTCAGAATTATTTTATAGGGCACACACATTCACCAAATTGAACATGTATGTGCTGGAAATAACTCATACTTGCAACTTGTAGTTACTTTTATAGCCTAGAAATTGGAAGTTCATTTATAATAGTGAAGATGTAATGGTGCTTTATCGTTCAAGATGTTTCTTAGACGTGTCCTTACAGTTTTTGTTCTAAAATCCTGCAGGCATCTACTAAGGAGTCAGGGGAGATGGAAGAACACATGACCAGCTAGTTTTCTGATTAGTGTGAATGCATGTTGGCTGACATTTATCTGTTCTGAAGAGAGCATGTGCCCCCTTCCCCCCAGGCTAAAGATCTGGTCAAGACATCTCTGTGAAGATAATTAACTCAATCCAAAACAGATCCTTCACTGCAATATACACTAGGCCAGGAAATGCCATAAAGACCTCACAGGATATACACCGCTAAGGAACGCTGAACAAGCGTACATCAAATCCTCCGAAGGAGAATCTGAGGCCAATGTTCTTGGTTGTGTTGGTTTTTTTTATTCATTCTTGCTACATTGCTAACAGATCCACCATGAAATATGCGTTGCAGTGTAAACATTGTCACCTTGAGAAGATCTGGCACAAGATACAGAACTTCTCAGCCTTCTAGCAATGGAGACTTTATGGAAGCATTTACTCAGCGTTTAATGGCTATGATGTAAAGGATCTTTTAAAGGTTTCAAGCTGTAGTTTATCACTAGGGGGAATTTGTAGTATTTTTAACCCTCCGACAATACACGCAAAGGTGGTACAGATATGACATAGAACCTATTCTGTGGCACAGCAATAATGTGTAGAGGAAACAGTCACACTCATGCTCCAGGTGTCTGAGGGCACCGAAAAAATATTTTTCACATGAGTACAAAACAAAATCATAAATGGCACGGGTGTGCCATTTATAATGGTTGTGAGAACGGTGTATTTCAGATTTAGCAATGGATCCTTGACCTGTAGGTGATGGGTTTAACCTTGTTAGATAGTAGCATTAAATTACATTAAAAGGGTTTTATCGTTTGAAGTGTTCGTGCTCTTCAACTAATTCTATGAGACTGAATTTGAAATCCAGGGGCGAGTCTCTCCTCTCAGCAGGCATGTCTCTCCTGCCAGGAGTCGTGTCTCTCCTCAGTGAGGAGCTTTGACATCATCATTCTATGTGAAGCAGGGGAAGAGGAAGGTTGCATTTCCTGTCTGGGGGCGTATCCCAACAGCCTGAATAAAATGTCAGCCAGCCAATCACAGTGCAGGGGCGTATCCAGGGTGGAATCCGACTGGGGGCGTTTCCCGACTAGCCAATCACAGAAAAGGGGGCGTGCCCTGACTAACAGCAGCAGAAATAGAAAACAGATGCACCGAAAAGCTCATATCTACTATACTAAGTGACTTAAGTAATGCATCCCAATTACAAAAGTGCTTATTTTTACTGTCCCCATAATATGAGACCTGACCTTTGTAGCGAGAATACCTCTTTAAAGAGGTTGTCTCAGGATGGCAATGCTTGTCCATATGCAAAAGTAGGGCATCATAAAGGATGGCTCACCTGTGAAAAGGGCCGTCTGTATGAGCCACTGCAAAGTCCCTTTGTAAAAATGGATGGACCCAGCACATACTTTAAATGGCATTCATGTAATGATACATATCTATTCCTGTTGCTACAGGGAAATATATGGCTAAAGAAGGCTTCCCCTGACAATTACAGCTAACTAAAAGGCTAAATACAGAAAGCTTCATATTAAAACTTCATGACCCCCCCCCTTTAAAGAGTATAAGAATTTTATACCATAATTATAGGCCATATGTGCTATAATCTGAGAGAAGCTTGGCATTTACAATGGATTTGACTTGGATTTCCTTGGATTTGCTGCCTGTTTGTAACCCTAATGTTCTTACCCTCATCCACAGGGGCGCCATCAGGGCAGTTTTCCTGTCAGGGAACCTGATTTTATTTTTTTTAAACAAATCCCTCAAATATAATGTATAATGTGCTTTTTCTTGTGTATTTTGCTGAAGTTTTGTGTGGAATTGGAAACGTGGTGGGAAAGCCTTCCCCAAGGTGTCATGTGGAATTGGATAAGGAGTGGGGTCTGACATAGCCCACTGCTGATTAGAGATGGGTATTCAGTATGTGAGACCTTGACTGTTCCATGGAGAAGTTCCCATTCCTGAAAGGCTGCAAGTTCTAGACTGTGTATTATGCCCCTGACTAAGGATAGAGGCACATTGAGATGCAGCAGATTTTCCACATTCATTTTTGTGCAAAAAAAAAAAAGCTATGTCTTACAGTAGCAGCACTGTAGATATTTGAAATCCATATGCTGCGCAAGAAATCCATGCAAAATCAGTATGTAAATTGACCTGTGGTACAGATTTTAAGTTTGCAGCACGTCACTTTAACCTATGGATCTGCTGTAGATTTTCTGCAGTTTTTCCCCATTGACAATGGTGGAAGCCAAAGTGTTGCAGATTTTGCGGCCAAAATACATCAGGTCAACAGCAAAATCCCCAATTGCTTATTTCAAATACATATACATTTTATTTTTATTTTATTTTTTTTCTTTCCACACCGTTCAACAGTTTTGTTTGGCCCACCCCTCATGAAGGGTGTCTTCTTCGGACTGCCTGTTTCAGCTCCTTCCATAGATGTTCAATAGAACTTAGATCCAGGCTTATAAAAGGCCACTTTAGAATAGTGCAATGATTTTTGTAGTCATTCTTGAATATTTTAGCTATGTTTTGGGTCATTACTCTGAAGGACCCATTACCTGTGATGAGATCAAGCTTTCTGACACTGGGCAGCACATTTTGCTCCAGAATGCCTTGATAGTTTTCATTGTACCGTACACAGATTCTTGATACCCTTCTCCAAACCATAACCGAGCCTCCTCCCTGTTTCACATTCACTGCAATGTTCTTTTCTTTGTATGCCTCATTTATGCGTCTGTGAACATAGACCTGATTATAACTTGCCAAAAAGCTCCCATTTTGTGGAAGGTTGGGGGAATTTGTCCTTGTTATGTGATGAATGCAGGGGCTTTTTGCGTGCAGTTTCCTTTTGCATGATGGTTGGACATTTATACAGTATAGCTAGACTTTCTGTATACCTACTTCGGAGTTATATATTTTCTTTTTGTTGCACGTAATCTTTTTCCATATGAAATCACCTACTAAATAGATATTTATTGTATGGATATCTCTGTTATTGTTGATGGGATTTTTGTGCAGTTTATAGGAGATGCCATCTTTTTATTACCCCTATTATACCATACTGCTGCATTTTTGCTTTATAGGTTACAGTTTGACCAATATTGTATCTTTATGGTCTTACATTTTTCAGCCTTTGTAAGGGCAGTACCAATCGTGGGCTTTCCCCCGGCGCAAAAACGAGGTTTTTCGCGTTTCCGCGTTTGCGGTTGGGGGTTTTCCCAGTACCCGCCTCTGAAAAAACCGTGCCGAAAATGAGCACAATTGAGCTAATATTAGAACAGGCTAATACCCGTGCTACAACCCTAGCAAGATTCCCCACCCACATGCTAAGCGTGCTTTTCCCCCGCTATCCCCTCCCGCGTATCCCTCCACCACACAATCCGCCCCAAAAACATGACAATGTTCCCCTCTACCCGTACCGATTTCCACGGAATAATGAACACCCTCACCCGCACTACAGGGTCTGCCCTACAGGACGTTACAATTCGGGGCCCACCCGTTTACATGTGCTCATTACAATATCCCCCTCTACCGTATGCGCAATATTTTACCCATAATATCAGTTATACGCATATAAATTATCCCCTCTTCCCGTATAAATATCCCTCCACCGGCTACAATAGCTCCACCAAATATCCCAATCCACCTGCATACAATATCCTCCTCCAATAGTCCACATAAATATCCCCCTCCACCCGCATACAATATCCTCCCCCTCAATTAGTCCGACATACAATATCCCCCTCCACCCACATACAATATCCCTCACTCCATACATTAGTCCCACATACAATATCCCCTACCCCACAATATCCCTCACCACTTTACAATATCCCCCTCCACGTTTCCTTGGTCACGCACCTCACCACCTTCTAAAATAAACACCAGCAAGAAAGAAAGTGTAACTCCTATCACAGGGTCAGGTGTTCCCTCACTCTTACAGTCAGGGACACATGTACGCTGCCACTATACTAATGCCAATATAACCTACAACACCGCCATATAGAGACCACATAGAGATCAGACACCAGCTCAGGTATAACCTACACACGCCATATAGAGTCCCCGGTCGACCAGCTCAGGTCACATCACATTACAGTGAATATGAATACAGCGTTGAACCAATATAGAAGTAAAATAACCCCTGAAATCAGGGACTCACCGGAGACGTCTTATCTGAGGAGTCGTTCTCTTCTCTTATGAGTCGCTCTTATTCCCTTTTCTTCTGCATCCGTTCCACACCGCCATGATGACTTGTCCCGGCCACAACTCATCCCTGCAGAAATTACACACAAATATCTTACAATCCTCAATTTTCCAGCATCTCTTTACCTATTCCCATCTCTGTACAAACTGCCCAGGGGTGGAAGAACAGGTACAAGCCATAGCTTAGAGCCTAGTATCCGAGGGTTGGAGGGTGGGGAGAGGACTAACCCCCCTGGGCTGCTTCCCTCTCAATTATATTACCAGGTAAATAGGCAAGACCCTAGCTAGATAGGCAAATAGGCAAGGCCCCAGGTAACTAGATAGGCCCTCTTTAGGTAGGTAGGCCCCGCTGGATAAGTTGGAAGCCTGGCCCCAGGTAGGTTGGTGGGTACCTAGCCACGGGTGGGTAGGTAAACAGCCCCCAGGTAGATAAGCAGGCCCCAGTTAGGCAAGTTGATAGGCTACAGTTAGGTTGGTGGACCCCAGTTAGATAGGCTGTAGGTAGGTTTTGGTGAGTCCCAGTTAGTTAGGCTGTAGGTAGGTTGTTCCCCCAGTTAGGTAAGCTGTAGGTAGTTAGGGTCCCCTTTATATAGGCTTCAAGCAGTTAGGGACCCCCTTTAGAGTATACTTGGCTTAGTATAACAGGCAGTTAGGGCCTCCTTTAGGTAGTATACAGACAGTTAGGGGTCTCCTTTAGGTAGTATACAGGCAGTTAGGGGCTCCTTTAGGTAGTATACAGGCAGTTAGAGGTCTCCTTTAGGTAGTATACAGGCAGTTAGGGGTCCTTTTAGGTAGTATACAGGCAGTTAGGGCCTCCTTTAGTGTAGCAGGCATTAGGCCATCGGCATTAGGCCTCTTTTAGCTAGTATGCAGGAAGTTCAGGGCCCCTTTTAGGTAGCCAGGGGGCCCCTCCTTTAGGTGAGGCCAGGGCCCCCCTTTTAGGTAGCCAGGTCCCCCCTTTTAGGTAGCCAGGGCCCCCCTTTTAGGTAGCCAGGGTCCCCTAGGTAGTTTAAAAAAAACAAAAAACAGCCACTTACCTGGCTCGGGCTCCTGCTCCTGCCGCTCCGTGCTGCCGCCGGCTCCTGCCGCCCTGCATAGGCGGCGCGTCGAAGTGACGTCACCGCGCCGCCTACGTCAGCAGTAGGGGCCGGCGCCCGGCAGGCTGCAGGCCTAGCGTCTTCAGCCTGCCAGGGAGAGCAGCGCAGCGCTAGTGGCGCTGCGTTCCGCTGACACCGCGCAGCCCCGGGAGTCGGGGACATTAGTCCCCAACTCCCGGGCCGGTCTCTGGGCGCTCGGGACGCAGGTCCTGGGCGTTCAGAGACCGGATGCGCGGACGGGCCACGGGGAGCGACGGCACTTCCTCCGGGGCCCACAGCAGCTCGGGTGGGGGGGGCCCACCGGGGGATTCCCCGGTCTCCCGGCGGCCCAGTCCGAGCCTCACCTCAATGGGAGAAGGGAGGACGGCTGCAAAACGGGACAAATACCGGCCGGCAAACCAGCACAGGTTTTCGGTCGGATTTTCAGCAGCTTTAACATTTGGAAACCACTGAAAATCCGACGGTAAACAGTTTACATAGACTTCAATACACAAAAACTACCTGTAGTCTACACAGGTAGTTTTTTGTCAGTTTTGGGCACAGGTGGTTTTGGGAACATGTTGTAAAATCTGCAGAGTCTAGCAGAAAATTTACTATTGAAATCTATGTACACCGCTGGATGGTTTTTGGTGTGGTTCTTCTTAAAAACCACCAACTTTTTTGAAATAAGGCATATAGGTCCCACCTACTTAAAAACCAGTGAAAACTGTCTGAAAAAAACACTCAAAAACCACGCTAAAAACCTTAACAAATACTAAAAACCACCCAAAAAAATGGTCAGAAACTCAGCTGATTTCGACAAAAAATGACAAAATACTTGGAGAACTACCTGAAACTAAAGAATATTAATGCGGACGTAGCTATGTAAAATTCTGGATCCTGGCTGGTGGTGGCTCTGGGGTCAGAGATAGGGTCTCCCCTGGAGCAGACTGGTTCTTGCCTTGTGGGTTTGAGGGCAGTCACCAGTGGGAGGCTGGGCTTACAATCCTGGTCTCCCTCTCTTCACCCACATTTTCCACACCCTTGGTTGAACTTGATGGACACCTGTCTTTTTTTTTTTTTTTTCAACTGTACTAACTATGTAACTCGGGTTCAAAGTGGTTTTTAGGATTTGATTTCCAACAAGCTTTTTGTCCTATCTAGTGTAGACTGAGCCTTTTTAAAAGCTTTTAATTTGGTCTCAATAAAGGATACCTTCTATATTATTCTTTATTTTTCGGGCTGTGCTCTTTGATCGTGTCCATTTTTAAAAACCATGTAATTAACAAGAAAAAGAAAAACACGAAGATGTAAAAAAAAAAAGTAACATGTTTATCACCTGGATAACTATATAGGTTGGATCACTCCAGATTTTATTTTTTTTTTCATGTTCAAACATTTTTTTTTAACTGTCTTTATTTTTTTTATATTTTTTTGGCCTCATCATGGGACTGGACTATTTGATTGCTATTGTTGCCTATCCCACGCTCAGCCAAACGGCCTTCATTCGTGGCACACACAAAGACCATTATTTGGCCTCCAGCTGCCAAGGCGAGCTTTGGCACCATGTAATTTCATTTGGAGGTAGAGGGCATGTGTGAACATTACAGCAGCTATCATGAAGTGGCGCTGTGGTCAACGGGTGCCATGGGAATCGGTATCTTTTGAAAGACCAATCCAAACATATGGTATACATTTGCACATGTTCACACAGTTAAAAGAAAAAATAATAATTTTCCTTGGTGCAAAGCATCAGTCTCCAATGCATTTATAGTTGATATACAATTGCTTCACTTTTATAAAGCACCTGTATTTGGACCCACAGCACAAATGTAGCATGAACATGGCCAACCAGTATAAATTCTTATATAAACCATTTTAAATGGCAGTTGGTTTCAGCCCATTCCAGAGTAACTACCTCTTAATCCAGTATTCTGTAAACAAATATCTGATAGCCTGACTCTAGCTTCTTCTTAAAGGAGTGTAATCTCCATTCTGTGTCACAGAACTTGCTCTTAACACCCAGCTTCAAGCTCATACATCCTGTTCAGGATGTGAGCTACAGCTTTGACTGACATTGTTGTTCCTAGCTGATCATGTTAGAGGGAAGTTGGTGATGGAAGTGTTAATAGGTCACATGGTTACAGAGCTCCAGGGGTGCGTCCACACGGCAAAGGACAAAAAATAGCTCTGTTTTTGCCTCTCATTTCAAGCGGTGTTGGGCATGTCCCCACAGCACGGGTTTTCGGCCGGTTTTTCAGCTGGTTTGCAGTTTTTCAGACCGCCTGAAAAACCGGCCGAAAATGACCACAATGGTGCTCTACGGAAAACCCGTGCAGCAGTCCCCACTGAACGGGTTTTCCGTCCGGCATTTTTTCCGCCCGCGGTCCGGCCACAAAACATTGTGGAATCACAATCTTCCGTCCGGTTTCCGAACTGAATCTGTGCTTCTCAATGTGAAGGGGGAGGGCTTTTCTCCGCTCCTCGCGGAGAAAAGCCGCACCCACCCCCACGGCGGTGGGGACGGCCGCAAAACCCGACAAATACCGGCCATAAAACCGTTTTTTTTTTTTTTTTCTGTTTTTTGAACTGTTTGATACTGTTTTTTGGCCCGATTTTTTTTTTTCCCAGCGGTTTTTGGACTGTTTTTCAACCTCCAAAAACACACCCACTATAGGTGGGATTAGTCTTCACGTTTTTTGCAAAAAATGAAAACCGCGGCAAAAACCGCCGGCTACGGTTTACATTGACTCTAATGTTAATTTTCCGTCTACAAGCTGGTCGGAAGAATATGCATGTCCATGTTCAATGAGGTCCACCGGCGGTCTGAAAAACCGCCCGGCGGAAAAACCGTTCAGTGGGGACTGCAGGGCGGTTTTTCAATTGAAGTCTATGGGAGAGAGTTTGTTGCAGCTTTTCCGACGGTTCCTAAAACTGCAAACCGTCGGAAAAACCGTCCAAAGACCTTTGCCGTGGGGACATGTCCTAAACCAGGCATCCTCAAATTGCGGCCCTCCAGCTGTTGGGAAACTACAACTCCCATCATGCATTTATATAATCTAGAACAGTGGTAATGATGGGAGTTGTAGTTTCTCAACAGCTGGAGGGCCGCAGTTTGAGGATGCCTGCTCTAAACGGTTTAAATCTCTGAGTAAGAAACCTCAATCTACTTTGCTGCGGATCAAACGCAACAGGACGTCGCCATCATGCCCAGGGCTACTAGAGCAGAGAGGTGGTGAATAGACTACATAAGCGTGTGTACACAAGCAAAAGATAACTACTTTAGCTCTGAAAAGAAGCAAAATCAGAACAGCAATGTATTTGGAAATAGTTTTTACTTACCTTTGCCTACATGTTTAAAGCTAATTAATTAAATGGTAATAGCCCTTCTATATAATAATATGGAATATCCTAAAGAGCGAAGTAGATTTATCCAGCTCTGAAACTTATCTGACTGAAAAACAGGAGATCTGCATTTTTCTGCTAACGTTTTATTTAGTCTGTCTTCCTGGAGGGTCCTGCTAAGTTTTAAGCCTTTTAAGCTTTAGCTTGGTTTCCTATGACGTCCACTTAAACCCATGGTATAACACCTTGCTGTATACAATGTAAAGTGTCCCATTCTCTCAGCAGATAAGTGTACATAGTCACCGACAAATGGCAAGGAATCTATCTGCTCCTTGAAGGGTATGTTAAATAGACTGATTCACGGCCTTCAGTATCTAATGGGATCCTTGTGGTATTTAAATCCTATAGGAATGTTGTGGTAAATATCCTGTCCTATGGGATTTTTAATCAGACCATTTGGAATGGGTATAATAAGTGCAGAAATGAAACCCATAACAGCTGGCTTCTCATAGCTATGTTTATTACTAACGTATGGGGAGAGACCCATTTGTCTTGTATAGAGCTGAAGTCGCTTTAAATTCTTCTTGCTCTATATTGCTTCATTATACTGTAATTGCTTTTCTATAAATAACTTTAAAAAATCCATTGGCATGTGATGTAAGATAAAATTGCAAACAAATTAAATCTGCCGTGACAACTGTGTACTTGGAAACTTAAACAATGTCACCAGACGTGAGAACTAATGGCATCACTGAAATACAGCGGTCTCTTCAAGGGAGTTTACACACATACAGTACATCTATATGGCTGACATTAGCATGCTTATAGCAATAGTAGATTAGAGGTACTAAAAGAAGGGTTAAAGGGGTTTTGCCACAATCTCATTTTGTACCTCCTGCATCCAGCTCTTCACCTCTGTGTGCTCAGAAGGGGGCGTGTGTGATTAGTTTGCAGGATGACATCACCAGGCCTCCCCTCTCTGTAGTCAAAGAAAGGTCTGTTTATGTGTAGAACTGTAAGTAGCTACATTGTAGCTCAGAGGTAAAACTTTTGCCTCTAGAAACAAGGGTTCTCGGTTCAAATCCCTGCAGGAACCAAACCTGTGGATTTTATTTCTCTTTATCAATGCACTTACCTGATTGAGGTTTCTTCTTTTTTTTTTTTTTTTTTTATTTGCACTGTTTGACTAATTACTAAGGAGTACAAAGGACAGGAGCAGAATGACAGTACCTGGGGTTTGAACACTCAGTAGCTGCCTGGAGGAGAGGTGATGTCTGAGCATGTGCGACCAGGGCTGAGAGCCTCTCAGTCCTGGTCGTATCCCCTGGAGACGAGCTGTAAACAATGGATCACTAAAAGAGCAGCTAAAACAAAAATGGTCAAGAATTTGTAATGATGAATGGTGAAAATGTTTATTATTTAATTTACAAACTTCCCACGTCAATTTTACTTCATGGCAAAACCCCTTTAAAGGGGTTGTCTCGCTACAAAGAAGAGCTTTCAAATTGTAGGGAACACAAAATAAAGACATTTTCCAAATATATTGCTTTGTTCCTCTGTTTTCCCTAAGGAGATACAAGTGAATTTATGACCTCCCTGGCTATTTCAGTTCCCTCAGTAACAGACCTGTAAACAATTCTCCCCCTGCTGGTTGTTCAATGAGATAACAGTGAGTGATGTCATCACACAGGTCCCAGCAGTGTCCTGTGCTGCTCAGCAGTAAAAAGCTTGATGTATGTAAAATAAACAGAACTGTAATTAGGGCTTTTGTTTTGGGGATCAGATAAGAAGTCCTGTTAGTAGTTTGAGAAGCTAATCTGATCTAATTAGCATCTGAAAGCACAGCAAGGCACTGAGCTGTACAAGCATGGAGATTATGCAAATGAGTCAGTCTGAACCAGGAAGTGACAGAGTATTTCATTCATTCATTCTCTGAAACTCTGAAGGGAGACAACTCCTTTAAGGAACAACTTTTAATTAGCTTTATACATGTAGGCAAACATAAGGAATATAATTAAATCCATCGCTGTTCTGATATTCCCTCATTTCAGAGTTAGAGCAGTTCTTATCTCCCGCTTGTTTACACAAGTTTATCGCCCACCTCTTTCTGCTCTAGCAGTGGTCAGGCTGGGGATGTCACTCCCTGTTGTGCCTTATCAGCAGCACAGGAGCTTGTTGATCTTGCTGACAACTTTTTTAACCCTTCATAGCTCTCTGGTTTTGTGCCCTGCCATTGAAGCTTTTTTTTTCACCATGCCGTTTTACTCTCACTCCGACTCCTCAGGCTGTGCGTGGTTCTATTGCAGTAATTAGCATATCTCTCATCTCTTTAAGTAGCTGACCAGTTATACTAACAAGTGCAGAAGATCTAATCTTCAGTAAACACAAAGTACATGTGCTGTGAGGATTGAAACAGCTGCTTATCTGTAATCTTGTTAGAGATAATTTAATGTTCTCTGGTTACTCTCATCACTCTCTGCTATGTCGGTTAACAGAGTTAAGGTCTGGCAACCAGGTAATCATAGAAACCTGTAAGCACTCAAAAGCATATAAAATGTCCCTTATCTCATGACTAAAGTAAAATCCATTGACCAATGTGTTTAGAAAAAGTCTTCATTTAAATGTCCCTTCATGTTGAAAGCTAATCTTTCTAGTGAGATTCCCTTTAAAACCTCTCCAGCATCAATGTCCCTCTAACAGTCTCAGCTAGGAATAGAACAGCTGACACATCAGTCACCGCTGTAGAACTTTCCACAGTCTGAACAGGATGTGGGAGGCTGAAGCTGGTTGTAAAGAGGAGGTTCTGTGAAACCGGCAGATAGGAAAACCCCCTTTTAGGTTAGAGCTGAATTTAATTATCTATTTTGGCCTACATGGGAGCTTTTAGTTTTTCCAATTTTCACTTCTGTCTAGTATGGAAAGTGACAGCAATACCAAGAATAGTTGATCAATATTGAGAATTAATTTGTCCTTTTATGATAAACGCTTGTAACCATGAGGCGTGGTTCACATCTGTGTCGGCGGTTCCATTCAGAATCTCCATGGCAAAGGGGAACCAGACCCAGTTTACAAGGAATACCAACACCACCCGACAGGCCCCATTGACTACAATGCAGTCTATCGGGCGCCATTTTTGTGTATCTTTTCAGCAGAAAGAAAAATAATGCAGAGTTATCTTTTTCATCATTCCCGACAGAATTTGAGATGGAGTTTCAGAACAGATGTGAAGAATGCCTTAGTCTTAAACCGGTCCGATCTCTATGATGCAAGAAAGATTTTCCAACACCTGGAGCCACTATAGTTCTACTGAACTGAAATTACACCATCTGTTCTATGGTAATTAAATTTTTTAGGATCAGATAATGAGAGGCCTGGGTGTTGCAGCCATAGGCAGAGTTCACACGGCTTATTCACGGCGTAATTGCAGGACGGATTTCGACGGCAATTACGCCGTGTGCTCGGGGGCGGCAGCCTGCCGGCCCCATAGACATTCATTATCCACAGCGCGTTAACCGCCCTGAATAATTAACATGTCACTTTCTCCCTGCTCGCCGTATTTCGCGAGCAGGGAGAGGAGACGGAATCCATAGTTCTCTAAGAGAACTGTGGATTACCGTAATGACTGGGGCGGATTTCGGCCATAATTCGCGCAGTACGGCACAAAATACGGGATGAAATCTGTCCTAAAATAAGCTGTGTGAACATTGCCATAATTGGAAGACTAGAGTGAAGCTGTCATGGCAGCCTAAAGGTGGTTTGACACACAGTAGCCCTCCATTACTATCAGTGTCTGAAAATTAGGGGCCGTTCACACGGCTTATTTCGCCGTGGATTGGCGCCGTACTGCGCGCCGGATTTGTGCTGCAGTACGGCGCCAATCTGTCGCAGTAATTACGGTAATCCACAGCTCTCATAGAGAACAGTGGATTCCGTCGCTCCTACCCGCTCAGCGAATCCGTCGGGTGGGGAGAAAGTCACCTGCACATTATCCAGGCGCAATACGCGCCGTGGATAATGTAAGTCTATCGGGCCGGCGGGCCCCGCCCCTTATTCAAGCCGGAATTGCGAGCGCAATCCGGCTCGCAATTACGGCTTGAATAAGCCGTCTGAACACGGGCTTAGACCGCGTAAACTTAGGTAGTCTAAAATTGCACCAGATTTATCACTGTGGCTCATATGGAGTGAGAAACTGCAGCTTGAAATTTGCCTAAATTTTTTTAAACCAGTTATTTTTTTTTTTTTTTTTTTTACTTATTTTCTACATCAGAATTTTGGTGCAGCATGTCGCATTATGGCCACATCCACATTCCTGTGAAGCCACATCTACTTTTTTGCTAAGCCATACTGCACAATGTGCAGGAAGTGCCTTAAAGGAGTTGTCTCACTACATTGATTCCTCTTACCTCAGTCCTGTTTTCTTTGTTTCATTTTTAATTCAGGGGTGTGTTTATTGGCTTCTACTAGGCTGCAGTAGAAGCCAGGTCTGTAGCGATAGCAACCAGTGCTGGCAGCCAATCAGGATAGATCAAACAGATCTGTACCTATAGTAACCTGAGGAGTTGATGCAGCCCATACAAGAGGGGATATCTAGGAATAGCTAGGACACTGTTAATGGACACTTATTGCAAAGTGACTTGTTTTTGCAAGATCTTTAACATAAAAAGCAATCCTTGTAGTGAGACAACCCCAATAATAAGTGTCTTCGACATGCTGCACCAAAAAGGAGTCACGTTTAGGCGTGTTTTAACACCCTTTCCTGGTTCAACCACATCCATAAATGAGGATCAGTGTCGTTGGAAAACCAACAGTAGTTTCTGGTACCTTAGATGTCCTTCCTCAATATTTTTCATTTTTCTTGGAATACACTTTTGGCTTTAGCTCAATAAAACTGCACTGGCATTTTTCCCAAAATAGTTCTTTGATCGGTTCGGATGTGACTTTAAAAGGGTATTCTGATTTTTATTGGTTAGCTTGAAACATATAAGCAAAGGTAAATAAAGAATATTACCATATACATTGCTGTTCTGATTTTGCTTCTGTTTGGAGTTAAAGGCAGATCTAGTCTCCTCTTTTTGTATAGAAGTTTCTTTGTTACTGACCACCTCTCTCTGCTCTTGCAGGGCGAATCAGTGGTCAGGGTAATGACTCCCTGCTTTGTGCCTTATCTTGAAATACAGAACTCATTACTTACAAGTTTTAAACCTTTTAGAGTTCTTTAACCTTGTATGGTACAGTTTGAAAATCTATAGCAGTCCATTCCACTGTAACAGGATCATTTAGGAATAGCAAGCTGTTAAGCCAATCACTCCTGTAGAGGCACCCACAGCCTAACCAGGAAGTGTGAGTCTGAAGCTGACTTATAAAATAGCATGGTAAGACAACCCCTTTAAAGAGAACCTGTCACATAGTTGTTGCCCCCCTAGCTGAGGACAGAACAAGCTAGTGTCAGACCTGCTGTTTCCAGCGCTGTGCCCCTTATTCTGTAAGATGCTGTAGTTTTTGTGTATTTATTGCTCAAATCTGCAGTTTTCAGCCAGAAGAGTCATTCAAAGTCATTCAGTGTGTCAGTTTTTTCAAACCCCGCCCACCTGAGGCTAGCCCCGCCCACCTCAACTGACAAACCTATTACTTTGAATAGGCAGAAACATGTGACTAGCTCAGTGGGCGGGGCCAGCCTTTGGTGGGCGGAGCTAACACATACGCATGAATAATATTTGAGGGGTAAATGCTCTAAGCTGCATCTTGCAGAATAAGGGGCACAGTGCTGGGAACAGCAGGTCTGACACTAGCTTGTGCTGTCCTCAGCAAGGGGGCACAACCTATGTGACAGGTTCCCTTTAAGAAATACTTCTTGCAACTGGTGATTCTGGAGCAGTCTTCCCTTGCGCTTATTTGAATATATTTAAAGGGAACCTGTCACATAGATTATGCCCCCCTTGCTGAGGGCAATACAAGCTAGTGTCAGACCTGCTGTTCCCAGCGCTGTGTCCCTTATTCTGTAAGATGCAGCAGTTTTAGAGCATTTACCCCTCAAATGTTGTTTATGAGCAGGTGTTGGCCCCGCCCACCATAGGCTAGCCCCGCCCACTGGCAGTTATTCACATGTTTCTACCTATTCAAAGTAATAGGTTTGTCAGTTGAGGTGGGCGATGCTAGCCTCAGGTGGGCGGGGTTTGAAAAAAAAACTGACTCTTGAAGGACTCTTTGAATGACTCTTCTGGCTGAAAACTGCAGATTTGAGCATTAAATACACGAAAACTACAGCATCTTAGGCTATGTTCACACGGCTTAAAACTGGACGTATTTCAATCCGTAATTCCGCGCTGGAGTGCGCAAATTACGGGCTAAAAACGTCCCAGTCATTACGGTAATCCACAGTTCTCATAGAGAACTATGGATTACGTCTCCTCTCCCTGCTCGGCGAATCCGCCGGGCGGGGAGATAAGTGACATGTCATTTACTAGCGGCGTATAGGCGGCGCTGGTAATACAAGTCTATGGGCCGGCGAGGTTCCGTGCCCCAGCTCCCGCCCCGGCCACACGGCGTAATCGCGGGGCGTAATTATGCCCTGCAAATACACCGTGTGAACCTAGCCTTACAGAATAAGGGACACAGCGCTGGAAACAGCAGGTCTGACACTACCTTGTTCTGTCCTCAGCAAGGGGGGCATAATCTATGTGACAGGTTCTCTTCAAATTTTGGTGGGCCATTCATAGATTGTACATCTCCAAGCTATATTTAAAGTTTAAAAAAAAATGCTGCCAGTGACCAAAAAAAGCACACCCAAAGTGAAAAAACTGCTCCCATTTGCAGTTTTTCTTTTGGGGAAAAGCGTGAAAAAACACATGCCAAAGCGCCACTGAAAACAAATGCATTTTTGTAGGAATGCAACATGTGAGAGCACCCTAATAACCAAGCCAACCAGAATAACCTAGACTTTGGCTTGTGCTCCCCATCGAAGACTAGAGAACCGCATACACCACCCTGTAGAGGTTCCACTGACAATTGCTTAGTCTAAGGCCGTGTTCACACGGCTTATTCACGGCGATTTTGCGCCGTATTGAGCGCACAAATCCGCCGTGAATACGGGGCGGGAACGGGGGCGGGCCGGAGCGCGGCGGGGGCGCCGCTCCCGGCCCCATAGACAATGCATTGTTTACGGCGCGGTCCGCGCCTAAATAATGTGCATGTCACTTTCTCCCCCCGCGGCGGATTTGCCGAGCGGGGAGGAGCGACGGATTCCACTGTTCTCTAGAGAGCAGTGGATTACGTAATGACTCCGACGGATTGGCGCCGTATTGAAGCACAAATCCGCGTGGAATACGGCGCCATCTCGGCAAATAAGCCGTGTGAACGGGCCCTAAAGCTTCGCGTGAAGTTTATATGTTTTTAAATAAAATTAAAGATGACAATTGGGTCATGTATAGATAGTAGAACAGTGCTGTCCATCAGGTCAGTGATACTTCTAGGATCAGATATATGTTCTTAGTGCAAATTAGTCAGTGGGTATGTGTGGCCAGGACACTGAACCAGATCTATGGTATTTAACCTCTCCTGTTATTTATCTGCAGAAGAATATGTATATACTGATATGTTTATCTTTTAACTGGAATCTGTTACCAAAGTATAAATATTCTAAAAGCTTGCAGGACTCCGGGCCAACGCACACTAAAATTCCAGTCTATAGAACAGATTTGAACTTGTTTAACATTACTACACTTTGCCAAAACTTGCGCCTCTATCCTGAAATGCCTTAGGTTTTAAAGTTAAACCTCTACTTATATCACACAACCACAAGAAACTCGCTTTAAAGTCCCATGTTATTATATTGCTTTGGTTGACCATCATTTATTTTTATCATGCATCTGGTTTCTTTGGCTTCCAAATGTACACGTGTATAGTCATTCACTCCCCACAATACTCTAGAGAACCATCTGTATGTGTGATCCAAGTTATAGCAGACACAATACAGTTTACTTATGGAATATAGCATGTGTGCCCAGCAATATGTATATGTCCATACCTTGGGGTAATATATGTCTGTGCCTTGCTAAAGGGGTTGTCTCACTCCATTGACTCATTTCACCTCAGTCCTGTTTTCTTGGCTTCATTTTGAATTCAGGGGTGTGTTTACTGGCTTCTACTAGGCTGCAGTAGAAGCTTGGTCTGTGACTATAGCAACCAGTGCTGACAGCTTATCAGGAGAGATTGAACAGGTCTGTAGCTATAGCAACCTGAGGAGCTGATGCAGCCCATACAAGAGGGGATATCTCAAAATAGGTAGAACACCGTTAATGGACATATATTGCAAAGTGGCTCGTTTTTGCAAGATCTTTAACATAAAAAGCAAGCCTTGTAGTGAGACCACTCCTTTAAGAAAACACATAGTTATGTAAAATAGTGACCCTGAGACCCATACAACTTGTTCTCAACTTTTGTTAAACATGTAGATGTGTGTTCACCTGAACTTCTTCTTCTTTGTTTCATGAGAAATGTTCATAATTTTCTGTTCTTGAATCCTTACCTGATCGTCCTCTCCTTTTACTTTAATTCTATGAATCACAAATGTATTTTAAAACAACCTTGGTCGTCTTACAGTTTGTCAAAGTGAAATTATTTGTACTTTATGTAGAAGACTAAAGGGGTTATCTCACCATGCTGTTTCACAAAGCCACAGCCAGCTTCAGACTTAACTTCCTGGTTAGGCTGTGAGTGGTTCTACAGCAGTGATCGGCATATCATTATTGCTATCCCTAGCTGATCCTGTTACAGTGACATGACTGCAGGAGGTGTGTAATCTGTAGTGCACAAAGCTACAGAGCTCTAAGGGGTAGAACTTGTAATTTCCTTAGGTAAATGAGCTCCTGTGCTGGAGATGAAACTCGACAGGGAGTGACTCGCCATCGTCCGAAAGCAGCTTGGAGCAATCGGACAAGAGAGAGAGCAGAGATAGGTGGTTGATAACCAAGAGAAAGTTGTGTAGCAGTAGATAAAATCTCCTGAATAAAACCCAAATTAAAGTGGCAATGTTTTTGGTAATGATCTTCATTAACCTTTCCCTACATGTTAAAAGATATTCATTTTGTTGAGAAAACCCCTTTAAGTTTGAATTGGTTAAGGTTTCACAGTATGGTCTCGTTCACACGGGTGGGAATGATTTCAGCCGTATTGCGCGCCGTATTTGCGCTCCAATACGGCTGGAATCAGTCCCAGGTATTACGGTAATCCATCGTTCTCTTAGAGAACTGTGGATTCCGTCTCCTCTCCCCGCTCACCGTATTCGCCGAGCGGGGAGAAAGTGACATGTCAATTATTTACGGCGTGTACGTGAACAATGCAGGTCTATGGGGCCGGCGAGCTGCAGGCCCCCCGCTGCACGGCAGCCGGCGTAATTGCGGGCGAAATACGTCCCCGCAAATACGTTGGCAATAAGCCGTGTGAACTAGCCCTATGTCTTGTGTAAAGACAATGACCAACATTACAAAGTTGGTGTACAGGTTTGTATGACGAGCAGCATTGGTCATACTTGACTAGGCAGACTGGAAAAATTAGGCTATACCCTTTGTTTACCAAACTAAGGGCTATACTTATCCTTTATTTTCCAAAACATAAATGGGGCTTTCCATCTTGAACGTATGCCAAAATTTCTGGAGGATCACCTCAAGGACTTCCAATTATTGGGTGGATATGACTATACTGTCCCCTGTTTTGGTCACATCCACATAAAAACTATACAGAGAGTTGGCTAAATAAGCTAGTGTTGTTCTCTCCAGTTAAGCTGTTGGAAACTATGGAATCCACTGAGCAACCTTGCTGCAAATAGACAATAAATCTCTGAAACTTGTTTATGGGTTGGAACAAAGTAGTTAGTATTTTTACTTTCTCATTATATAGGATTGTTAGTTTATTTTAGTCCAAAATAGTTTTATAACATTGTAATTTGTATTCCATTTTCTCTCTTTTAGGTTTTCAACATGTGTTCTAACGATGAAGGCACATTTGAACGAGGCCGTATTTTCCACCACATGACCATGCCATGCCAAGATTGTTTCTAAAATATTCTATGGGTACAGTTAGAATCCACATTGGATTCGGCAGAACATTCTGGAGTTTGGGATGGGAAACTTCAGCAATACCAGCTGCTCCATTGATGATTCTTTTAAATACAACCTTTATGGAGTGGTTTATAGTGTAGTATTTGTTTTGGGATTGATCACAAACTGTGCTTCCCTCTGTGTCTTCTGCTTTAAAATGAAGATGCACAATGAAACCGCCATTTACATGACCAACCTTGCCGTGTCTGACCTACTGTTTGTGTTCACACTTCCTTTCAAAATTTTTTACAATTTTAACCGCCACTGGCCTTTTGGAGACACTTTGTGTAAAATATCAGGCACGGCCTTCTTGACAAACATCTATGGAAGCATGCTATTCCTTACATGCATCAGTGTGGATCGATTTCTGGCAATTGTCTACCCATTCCGTTCCCGAACCATTAGAACACGAAGAAATTCTGCCATTGTTTGTGCAGGCGTTTGGATTTTAGTGCTCAGTGGAGGCATTTCTGCCTCCCTTTTCTCCACTACCAATGTGTCCAACACAACCACCACTTGTTTCGAAGGTTTCTCCAAAAACATCTGGAAAACCTATTTGTCAAAAATCACCATGTTCATCGAAGTGGTTGGATTTCTTATTCCTTTACTTCTCAATCTCGCCTGCTCCTCTCTGGTTTTGAGGACACTGAGGAAGCCTGCAACCTTGTGTCAGATTGGAACCAACAAAGAGAAAGTTTTGAAGATGATCATCGTCCATGTTGCCATTTTTGTTGTATGTTTTGTGCCGTACAATTCTATCCTCTTTCTTTATGCTCTGGTACGCTCACAGGCAATAGCGAACTGCTCTATTGAGAGATTTGCTCGGACAATGTACCCGATTACCTTGTGTATCGCAACCATGAACTGTTGTTTTGACCCTTTTGTTTATTACTTCACTTCCAAATCTTTTCAAAAGTCCTTTAACATTAACCCTCTAATAAAGATGGATAACCTTTTCAAGATTGATTCTGCAACAAAAATTGTTTTGCCAGTAACACAAGAGGAACTAACTGAGCAACTGAGCATTAACAACGGAGGAGATTTGATGTCAGAGTCTAATTTTAAGGACTAAATTTTCTATGTAAAAGTATGAATTGGAACAAAAGGTCTTCAATTAATGGGACTATAATTTATGAAGGATGCTTTCAGCCCTGTGGTCAGTATTACAGCTGGTATAAATGTGTATAAAAATAGAATTTTTAATTTAAATAGATATATCTATATATATTGTCTGTATACTGTAAACAGTAAAATCTGTGTTTTTGTTCACAAAAGTTTTAATGTTTTTGTGTAAATATCCATGAAGTATTGTAGAGCTTTGTGCCCTGTTGTCAGTGTTCCAGTATTTACACCTTTTGAAATGTGAAAAAGAGAAAAAAAATAACTAAAAAAAAATTACACACAGATATGTTGACTGACTTATTATTTATCATGCACTTTCAGCTTTACTGTGTAAGCATTGGTAAGTGTATGGAACGGTTTACTTCATATATCCAGCTCATTTTTGGGGACCTGCTTATTTAGAGAAAATTCCATGTTCTTTTAATGTGAAAATAATTTTAACTCGTGATCCTAATGTCACTGAACATAGGTTCAATAGTTGCATTTTTCCAAACCTACATTATTGCTTTCTCCTTAGATTTGCAGCATCTTTAGTGTCTGGAAACTATTGTGGAGACTTATGTTTACTCAGACCTTAAATATATTTGTTACTGCAGGTTAAAGTGTGTGTACTGGGCAGCTTCAGTTAACCCCATATGACAAATCCTATTGCAATTATACACTCTCTCACTCCCGTATGTTTCAATTTTATCAATACTACTTCATTTATTTGAAGCCATTCTGTCCATATCTTATGGCATATCATGTCGAACAAAGTTCTAGAAAAATGCAAAAAATCTTAAAAAATTAACCTCCAGTCTTCTCCCGTTGCGTTGTAGCAAACGATCAGTCCATTATGTTTTCCACACTGCTTTCCTCAAGTTTGAGAAAGGGGATGGATCCCGAAACGTAGCAGAAGTCTTTCTATACTGCTCTGAGCCGAAGGAGCAACAGAGGAGGAGACCAGTATGGAAAAAAAAAATGGACTGATTCTTTGCTACAACGTAACATAAGAGAGCAGGGTTTTTTTTAAATTTTTGCATTTTCTAGAACATTGGTCGATATGATATGCCATAAGATATGGAGAGAATAGTTAAAGTTCATGTTTTAAGGGGATTTCCCACTATGTACGTTGACATGTTAATAGAATATGCCATAAAAATCCCACCCCTGGAAACCACACCTATATTGGGAATGAGCCCCTCAGTCTTGGCTCAGAATGGAGAGCTGGTTTCATTAGTACATGCCTTTCCATTCTGTTCCGTGGGAATTCAGACTAAAGTCAAATGCACCAATTAGCTGTACTCGGTACTCTTATAGAACAAAATGGAGAGTTGTGCACAAGACTGACTGACTCTTCGTTATGAGCCAAGGCGTTTGAGGTCTTGTTGATATAGTTGCAGCTCCTATATTTTGGGACTTGTACCTATTCGACTTTGATGGCATATGGACAGGAAATGCCATCAAAGTGCATGGTGAAAACACCCCTTTAATGGCCTGATCCAACAGTTAGGTGAGAGTTAGACCAATTATGGGTAAAATAACTAGAAAAAGATGAATTTGAGTAGGTATTGCTCTGGATTTTGGTATCCTGAAGACTGGTGTCTACTTTTGACAATCAGTAGTGTTAAGTCCTAATACTGTATATGTTATTGAAGATCTTTATGTGGAGTTGTGTAGCCATAATATCATGGTACTAAATGTGAATTCTCTACAGGGTCTAATAGCATAAAGATTTAGTAGGACTGGAAACACATGGTGTCTACATGGTTTTATCAAATGGGGCTTTATCTACACACCAGCAAATCTAACATGCCACTGTTGTTTAAACTCCAAATCTTCTGTAAATTTCCTTCAGAAAATAAAAAAGTTATAGACTACAAGAAAAAGCAACCCCTGCTGCGTGTTTACAGTCAGAACTTTGGCCCGGCCGTCTGTAATCACGAGCCAAAGTTCCAAAGGGCTATCATGTTTGAAGGCTAAAACAATTTTTCAGCTCGTGCCCCGCCTTATCTATACACTCAAAGCAGTTTTACATTTGTTTTATTTTTTCTTCAGTCAAATTTTTTGCATTGTGGATGGAGCACAATCAAATAACAAAATACAATGCAAAATCTTTTGTTTTTTTTTTTCTTTTTTAAATCTACTAAAATTGGAAAAAATTTACTAGAATTCCATTGAAAACTATACCAAAAATGTAATGAGTCCAACTTAATTTTTTTGCCTCTAAAAATGGCATATAGTGCCAATGAAAAAATCATATACAGGCTGCATAAATTTTCCAGACACTTTCAATTCTTATAAATTCTTCATATTTAATATATTATCTTCATGTACAATATTACTGTATCCATAGCATAATCATTTAGAACCTATGTGTCCATAATCCACGAAGTGGTAACTTCACATAAATGTCCATATAGCAATCAAAGAATGTAAACACACAAACATTGTATCTTACTGAACAAGCGCAGAATGGAGGGGGTCCCCACACACCTGACCGTGACGTTTCAGAGGCAGAACTCCTTCCTCAAGCGGGCGTGATATTATTAGAACCTCCCATTGTGGAAGGATTATGAAGAATTTATAAGAATTGAAAGTGTCCGGAAAATTTATGCAACCTGTATGTGATGTTTTGAATGGACTACTAATTGGTGTTGGAAGACTGTTACAGGCTGGAGTGATGTTTCAATTGAATAGTATATTGGTCATTGCTTTGTTGTTGGACTATATAGCTCCAATGACTCATTAAATTATCAAAACATGTTTATCATATGGATACCTGCCGAAAGTAAAGATGGTGTAAGGAAGAGATGTTCTACCATGTGCTAAATTTAGGGCTGTTTTATATTTTTTTGTGACCTCTAAATCCCCCCCCCCCTCCCCCAGCATTTCTATCATGCATGGGCAGAAGTGTTACTATAATTCTAGTACCTCTACTTTTCAAAAATGCTATTTTGCTGTCGGGCCTGATAATTTATAACTGGAACGTTCTCTGTATTCTTTCACAATGGCGTAGCGAAGTGTTTAATTGTCTGCAGATTGGACATTCATTGTGCTGTGTCAGCCGGACTATGAAAAGCTGTGGTCTCCAAGGAATGTAAGGGTTATGTTCTAGAAAACAAGAAAGGCTCATAAAGGAAGTTTAGATTGAATAAAACTGCACACAATTAGCTTTTGTAATCAGCCCTGGATGTCATATAGGGTTTGTACTCTAATTCGATTGCGGGTCTGCCTGCATAGGATCTGCTGTAAATAACTTGTGAATGTCAGCGGAACAGGCCTTAGTATTGCTCAGACTTATATTATTGTCACTTCAAGCCAAACTAATTGATGGTCTTACTAGATGAAACCAATAATAGATCTGTCACACTTGGCTGACTTCTTGCTGTGTCCTTCAGTTGTCTTACAATGGAGCTTCCTGTTGTGCTTTGCCAGAGGAAATCATATGTGCATAGGATTATTAATTCCTGCTTAAAATAAAATGTTATATTGTTAGAAATTTAGGGTATTTTTTTCTAAAAGGTTTTGTGGCTTCAGCCTTTCGACCCACATGGTATTAAGATCTATCTTAGATGGTCGGGGGGTAAGTTTCTCCTATTTAACAATGGTTCACATTTTAATTTTTGGAGTTCAACATATGTGCAATTTTATTTTTTTTTTAATGATTAGGACCAGTTCATCATGGAAAAATTATTGAAATTGTAACAACTTATTCCACCAAAAAAAACTATGTAAGGAGGTCGGTTCATTTTTGTTAAGCTGCACCTTTTAGACAGTGCCATATATTGTATCTTCCTTGTTTTTAAGACCAATACTTTCAGATTGCTTTAATGCAGTCACATTTTGTTGACATATTGCAGGTGCAAAACCTGAACCTCTCGCAGAGGAATTAATAGTTAAATAACGTAGTCTATGGAGTTAGATGGTATAGTGGACTATGTAGTGTATAACTGTAACCAGCAGGATGCAGTGCCAACCATCCTATCATCTAACATCAGTATAAAGTTAGTTTCCCACTCTAAAAACAGTGATCCTTGATACCATCCTGGAACCTTACCCTTATCCTAAATGTCGCTGACTTATTTGCATTCACTTCTTTAATATGTTTAACCTTGTGACCAGCAAGCAAGTAAGTAAGAATAACACATTTTTGGACACAAGGGCAATGGCGATAGCCATTAAACTGTTTTGTATATCTTCAAAGATTTTTATATGCCTTAAGTTAAAGGGGTTTTGCCAGGAGGAGCCTTATCTGCTAAGAAGCTAATGTAAACAAATCACGGAGCTGAAAGAGAGATAGACACACAGCCAGAGCACAAAGCTGCATAAGGGATCGTGTGACATGTTCACTGAAATAATCAAACTGCAACATGTGGATTCTGTATACAAAAGACAACACCTTTTCTCCACAGCAGCTTGAAAGCTCCTTCATGTTCTCTGCCATCAGATAAAGCAGGGATCTAATCACACTACAACTAGTTTATTCTGAATACAAAAGAAAACATATTGCTACCCGGTGCCTTGAAAACTTCTGCAGCTCAGTATCATCAGATAAGAAGCTCTCTCGGCGCAAGCCCGTCCAGCAGCTCTTTTCAGGCCGTATCTAATACAAACTTTGAAGTAACCAAGGGCATGTAAGGAAGGCCGGTGCTCTCTCAGACTGCAATTTTTGTAATCACATATATTTAGAAAAGTGATTAAAAACCCATTTTGGAGGATCCCACGTCAACATTACATTGTGGCAAAACCCCTTTAAAGTTAAGTATTAATAGCTTCATGAATCGTTTAATATTACAGTATTTACAAAGAGAAAAGACATTCACTGCAAACCTAGCTCCACTAAAACCATACATATGCTTTGAGAACACTGAAATTGGTTATGGTTTATTAAGTTTAGAAGCTTGATGTCAAGAAACAAACTATATATTTAAATGTGTTATTGTCATCGGTGTGGTCTTTACTTTTCATTCCCATTTCCCCAGTTGAATGTTTATTTTTTCATGTAGTGATTTTATGTCTTTGCTTTAATTTTACTAAGCAAAATGTAAAAATATATTTTCTAGGTTACAACTCAATTATTTACAGCTGACAATAGCTAGAATCGATAATGGTTTGCCTGGACTGGTAACCAAAGTAATATACTAGATTTGAGACAGGTGACCATCCCTCACCTTATGTTTTTAGGCAAACAAATAATAGGAAACTCGCAAAGGAATGCTTATCTTCTTCTAAATTCTGGTTATCCATGTTTAATCCCAGCTGTAGTCAAAGAGCTCAGTGGTATTATAAATGAAATCTGTCTTTTGCATTAATATTAAGAGAAAAAGTTCAAATTTATTTCAGTAAATTCAAGAATATTATTAATAGAACCCTGGGGGAAAATGAATTTGCAGATTTCCAGCAAAATAAAATGTGAGGTAATGCAGGATCAATGGGTACTATTCATAAACTGGACTATATTTATACATGGTGCCACACTAGCTTCTGAGACTAAATATGCCCTCATGCTGGAGCCCTGTATATAACAACACTTTCCTTCTATACCACACCTTGTACACATACAAAGTACAGTTCTCAAGTAGCCACCCACAGGTCATATTTTCAGGATTCTCTCACTGTTGCATAGTGAATGATATACCTATTGGTAATACATAAGGCATTGCCTCCACTCTTTAAGCAGCCTTAGGTCATGATCTGTTGATGGTATTTGAGACCTGGAGTAAAGAAGCATTGGTTGGCTTTTCATTTTCATTAAAGGGGTTGTCTATTAGATGGGGGGAGGAGGGGACTTACACCAATAGTTAGTAAGAAGAGAAAATAACTTCACAAACCTATATAGCACCAGGGCCGCTGCTGCTCATGGTGCTCCAAGTTAATCATTCACATGGCCATGCAGCTGTTTACTGGCATACTGTCCCTTCCTGGATGAATGACATGTGACTTATGAAGTGTGTGATTGGCTGCAATATCACATGACCACTAAAAGTGACGGCAACTGATGAGCAGTTAACCTTACTCTAACCTGACCAACTGTCAAGAAGAACGGCGTAGGAAATCAAGAGGGACAAATTTAATAAAAGAAACTAGAAATAAATTCATAACCATAACATGACCGTATATGAATCACACATGATGTGGAATATGACACTCCCTGTCTGAAATCTTTAGATTGCACAAAACATGAAACATTAAAATGTCTATAAATCGACTTCACTGCTTGATCCGGTGACCTGAGAGACAACAAAAGAAAATGAGAAACCACAACTGTGAAACAATAAATTAAAGGGGATGTATCGCTTCATCAGTTCGCCTGTTCTCTTGAAGCTTTATCCTCTCATTTCCTTAAATTCAGGGGTGTTTCTTCCCTTCCCAGTTGGGGGTTTTTTAAATGAAAAGGGTTGAAAACATCCCCCCTTTCAATGTTCATGCTGGCTCCAGTGTGTCCTCTCCCTATGCAGTTTTATTTTTTGCAAGAGCTGTTTACATTCCTGCATTCACTCTAAACAGTCTTCCATGAACTCAGCACTGATCCCTCACCCCTGGACAGGAGCTACAGCTGAATCCAGCCCAGAACGCCCTTCATGTTTACATAAGGCACCAACACGCAGCAGCAATAATGCACTGTGGCACAATGCTGCTGTTATCGGCTTATTGAGACAGCTGCAGTGTCAATGAGGAGCACTTAGCTGAATAGAGTGAAAAAAAATATCGGTCCCTTACACGCAGGAGCATTAAGGCACCGGGCACAATTCTCCTGTTTTCTGATTATAGAGACAGCTGCAGTGTCAATGAGGAGGCAGCTAACTGTATAGAGTGAAATTGTTCACGGCCCCTAATTCTGAGTGAGAGGCAGGAATGCAAGCTCCGTGAATACAGCCGACCGGGGGCTGAACAGAATGTAAGTTATTAGAGCCCTTCGCTAATGAAATGCAAGGAGGAGGGATCGACCAGCATTGGAGAAGTTTGTTTACAAAAACAGAAGATAAGGAATACTGTGAGAACAAGACAGCTTTGCTAATGACATCCAATTGCAAAGTTGCTTGTTTGCACTGTCCCCTTATTCTGAAGACCATTTAATGAAATGATACAACACCTTTAAGTTCAAGAATTTTGGTCGAATGTCCTGAGGTTTGTAATCCACAACAGTAGAGAATTGTAGAAAAAGAAATAGCAAATCTTTGGATTGGGAAAGCCTCAAGTTGCAAACATTTCCACCAACCCCCAGAAGAAGCCGGTTGATAAACTTTCACCTATGTTGTTCTGTGAAAACTTTATGGTGGAATATTGTTCACCATAAGCTGACGTCTTATTTAATATATAGAAGCACTAGTTCAGTAATTGAGAGGTGGAAGACTTGTGCAGAGCCTCCTTTGGTCACTTTCATGCAACTTACGAGTCTTTCCATCTTCACTAGGGATAACTTTAGTGATAAGTCCCATTGGCAATTCATTGCAATATGCTTTCTTATCCCTTTAACCCCTTAACTCCCCGGCCTGAAAAGTAGTTAATGACCAGAAGTTTTTGCCTCCTTGCATTTCAACAGTTGTAACTGTTTTATTTTTTCAATGATGCAGTTGGATGAGGCCTCTTTTTATTCAAGACAAGTTGTACTTTATGGGGGAATAGTTTAAGTTCACTTATAAATAATTGCTGACTTTTTTATATTTTTTTTAATTTGTTGGGTTTTTTTTTTACATTTTTTTTTACATTGTTCATATTTAATATGTAATAACTTGTTAGATTAATTCTACAGGTTATTACGGTCGTGTGGATACCTAATATGTGTCGGTTTTTTTTTGTGTGTAATTTGTGCAAAATAATTTTTTATTAAATATTTATTTTTATTTTATTTTTTTTTATTGTTTTTTTTTTCTTTACTTTTTTTGTTTAATCCCATGAAGGGAGAACTGTTTTACTTTTTTTATGTTTAGTAATGTATTAGCATATTCATATATGCTAATATATTATAATCTGTATCAGTTTGACACAGGCAGTGATTAGGACAGCACCCAGTGCGTCGTAGTCACTGGCTTGTTACACAGACAGCTCTGGGGCCACTCTTGGTCCCCAGAGCTGACTGTGCAGCCGTTCCCCAGGCTCTGTCGGGTGACCGGATGTTCTGATCACCTGACAGAGCAGGGAAACCCTTTGATTGCGGTGCGGTGATGATCCGTCTCAATCAAAGGGTTAAAGCGTCAGGTTGCGGAGGTTTCCTCCGCTCCCTGATGCTCGCAGGAGATGCTCTGGGATCGGGGCTGTGTAGTACAGTCCCGATCCCAGCGCAATTGCGGCGCTGGGCGGCGCAAACCCCGAGGTCTACAGCGACGTCAAAAGACGTCGCTGTAGAGGAACGACCTGCACCAGCCGCCTTTCAAAAGACGGTGCGTGGTCGTTAGGGGGTTAAAAGAACTAAGATTCTAGTCTTGAGGTTGGGTTTTAAAGTTTGTCACTTGTGACGACTTTGAAGCATGTATAGATACTTTGTTTTCCTGCGATGCCAAAACACAACAGACAGGTGTTGCACCTGTTTCCACTAATGCCCGTTAAGGTTACTGTGCTTAAAGATTTCTTTGTTATACTCTGGTTCCACCATCTCATCTTTCTCAGTGGTAGGAAGGAAGCTAGGATCATCGTATAAGAATTTTGGAGGCGACAGCCACACAGTATCTCTAATTTTTTAAAAATTGCATTATATCTTTTCATGGAACAATACGGAAGATATGACCCATTGAGACAATATAAAGTAGTCAGGGTACATCTTGTTTAACAGTGTACATTTGATGTGTCCTCAACATAACATAACTCAACACACATCCATCAATGTCTAAACCGCCGCTGCAACAAAAATAAAAAGGAAATCTAGGTGAAAAAGAACAAATTGTGTCATTAGTGTTACAAAGTCTCAGGTGTGAATGGGGGGCAGGTGTGTTAAATTTGGTGTTATCGCTCTCACATTCTTACTGGTCACTGGAAGTTCAACACGGCACATTATGGCAAAGAACTGGATCTGAAGAAAAGGATTATTGATCTAGATAAAGATAGCCTAGGCTCTACGAAGATTGCCAGCATCCAGGAACTGAGCTGCAGCACGGTGGCCAAGACCATACAGCAGTTTAACAAAGCAGGTTCCACTCAGAACAAGCCTCGCCATGGTAAACCAAAGAAGTTGAGTGCACATGTGTGTCATATCCAGAGATTGTCTTTCCAAAATAGACATATGAGTGCTGTAATTATTGCTGCAGAGGTTAAAGGGGTGGTAGGTCAGCTTGTCAATGGTCAGATCGTACACCACACACTGCAACAAATTGGTCTGTATGTCTGTCATCCCAGGTGAAAGCCTATTCTAAAGATGATGCATAAGAAAACCTGCAAACAGTTTGCTGAAGCCAAGCAGACTCAGGACATGGATCCCTGAAACCATGTCCTGTTGTTTGATGACGCCAAGATAAACCTATTTGGTTCAGATGGTGTCAAGCATGTGTGGCGGCAACCAAGAGAAGAGTACAAAGACAAGTGTGTTTTGCTCACAGTCAAGCATGGTGGGGGGGTTTCATGGTTTGAGTCTGTATGAGTGCTTCCTGCTGTTGGGAGCTACAGTTCATTGAGGGAACCATGAATGCCAACATGTTCTGTGACATACTGAAGCAGAGCATGATCCCCTCCCTTCAGAAACTGGGCCACAGGATAGTACTTCATCATAACTACACCAAACACACCACCAAGATGACCACTACCTTGCTAAAGAAATTGAGGGTAAGGGTGCTGGACTGGCCAAGCATGTCTTCAGACTTAATCCCTATTGAGCATCTATAGGGTATCCTCAAAAAGAAAGTGGAGGAGCGCAAGGCCTCTGACATCCACCAGCTCCGTGATGTCAATATATAAGGGTAGAAGAGGATTCCAGTGGCAAGCTGTGAGGCTCTACTGAACCATGCCTAAGAGAGTTAGGGCAGTGCTGGGGAAATAATTGTTGTCATGCAAGATATTGACAATTTGGGCACAATTTGTCCATTTTCACTTAGGGGTGTATTCACTTTTTTGCCACTGGTTTAGACATTGATAGCTGTGTATTTTAGATATTTTGAAGGCACACCATATTTACATTGTTATACAAGCTGTAAACTGACTACTTCACATCGTATCAAAGTGTTACATCTTCAGTGTTGTCCCATGTAAAAAATATAATCCAATATTTACAAAAATGGGAGGGGTGTATTTACTTTTTTGAGGTACTGTATGTCAGAAAGACTTGCTTATAATGTAGATGAGAATGATGGAGAGGCCTCTGGTGTAGGGATCCTCTCATCGGATGGTATCGAGTTGCACTCAACAATTGTGGGTAAAGGTATCTAAAGATCGCCCTTGAGAAGAGTTACAACAAGTCTACTGGATCTTCTTCCAGAAACCTCTGTAATGTAAAGGTGTAAGGGTATGCATCTCCTTTTAAGTTTGGCAGATCAGAGTTCTGATCTTGCAAGCAATCTGTTGCTGTGGTCATCCACGATGGTGTACACCTTTGGAGTCTTCTGGCTGTCCCTTCCATTTCTGCTGCTTTGGCTTTGAATTTCCACCTTCTCACCTGCTGCTTTGGCTTCCATTTCCACCTTCTGTTGTGCAAAGGCAGCTTGTATTTTGGTAGCCTCTGCACGTGTATTAATAAGTTGCTGACTTAAGCATGGAGTATTTTGAACATGCTTTGAATGCCTGGTGGACTCAGAAATGTGTGATGTTTCCAGTAATTGTGCGATTCCTGCCACTGTCTTAGACTTAATATTATGTATTAAAATGTCTCTTCCCAAATTAAAATGAGTGAAGCCTTGAAATTCTTCTACAGAGTCCTGAGTATTAAGGTTTTTCAGAACCCCTTCATATTCCTGGCCTTCTAGTGGTGACGCATCACAAGCAAGGTTCTCTTTGACCTTCCATGTAGGTTTAGCAAAGCGTTCAGACCTCAGGTTCGAACTCGCAACTTCTTTCTCTGGTTGTAGATATTGTTGATATTGTGCAGTCTGTGCAGTGTTGTCTTCATCCATGACTCACACAAGTCGACTGAATCTGGGTGATACTGCAGTGAGGTTACATCTTGCTAGAAGGGTCTATGCTGGTGTGGTCTGTGCTGAAGTACACACTGATGACTTCTCATGACACTGCAGACACGTGTGCCATTGTCTTGTGTCTGCAGAAGCTGTATACCTGGCTTACTGGTGTATCTGGCAGTTTTTGTCAACCATCTTTTCACTGTTCTGACTCAATAACTCAGCTGTAAGTATTAAGCTCCCTGAGAGAACTCCATTTGGTGCTTCTGTATTGGACCAGTACTCACACCAAGAAATTTTGTCAGACCTTTGTCAACTCAACTGAAAAGGCATGTACGGAGAATCCTGATGATGGTTTATTTCAAGCTGAACTTCTTGTAAATATGCACACTACAGGAGGTGAAAAGATGATTCTTTTGCCAGAGCTGATGAGCAGTTAAAGGAGTTTTATCGTTTGAACTGTTCGTGCTGTTCAGCTAATTCTCTGAAATTGAATTTGAAATCCAGGGTCGAGTTTCTTCGCTCAGCAGGCGTGCCTCTCCTCCCAGGAGGTGTTTCTCCCTCACTGAAGAACTGTGACATCATCATTTTGTATGAAGCAGGGGATGCAGAAGGTTGTCTGGATATAACAGTTCTGTAGCCTCCTGCACGCTTCTTATGTCTGCAGCCTTCAGGCTCCACAAGCTCATTGCTGTGCTATATGCAGTTATACACACAGATGAGACATGTGAGGAGCGTACACTGCCCCCCCTCCTCCCCCTCTGTTACCAGACAGGAGACTGTATGACTGTGGTATATGCAGTTATACAGTCAGCCTGAACTGATGAGACATGTGAGGAGTGTACACTGCCCGCTCCCTCCTCCCCTTCTGTTACCAGACAGGAGACTGGATTAGATGGAGCAATGCACCCTGCCCTCCCCCTCCCTCCTCTCCCCCTGTTAACAGGTAGGAGCCTGTATAATACTGTGTTATATGAGGAGATCTGTGACTTAAACAGGCAGTCATTGCCCAGATCATTCACCCTAGAGCTGGGAGAGGAGTATAGAGTCAGCAGACCTTGGTTTCACTATCGATTTTAACAGAGAGTGTGCAGGCAGCCAGTCACAGCGCAGGGGGCGTGGCCAGGGTGTTTCCTGTCTGGGGGCATATCCCAACAGGCTGAATGAAATGTCAGCCAGCCAATCACAGTGCAGGGGGCGTGTCTAGGGGGCGGTATCTGGCAAGGGGGCGTGTCCCGACCAGCAGCAGCAGAAACAGAATACAGATTTACTGAAAAGCTCATATCTGCTAAACCAAGTGAGTGAGGTAATGCAAACCGATTACAAAAGGGCTTATTTTTACTGTCCCCATAATCTGAGACATGATTTTTGTAGCAATACAACTGCACCCTAAAATGGCACAAAGTGATCTACTGCCCAGTAGAAAGTCACAGTTAATGACATCAGAGTCTGGTTACAGGAAATCTATTGGGACAAATATAATAAAGGACAAACTAGAAATAAAATCATAATAGTATGACCGATATGAACCACACGTGGTGTGGATCATGACCGCAGCGCTGAAACAGAGTTGGTTTCTAAGGGGAGTAGTTGTGGGTTTTGTTTGTTTTTTTTTTCTATTTCATCCCATTTCTGACCCACTGATACCTTGTTTTCATATAATGGTCACACCTCTTCATTAAAGGAAAACCACAAAAAGTAAAAAAAAAAAAAAAAAATACATTTCAATTTATTATCCACCTAATTTTAGCAAATAAACAAGTATGAAAAATAAGTTAAGAAAGGCAAAAATTTAATGATTCGCATAAATATTTCACTGTTGAGAAAATCGGCTATGACAATCAACCAAAGTTAAGTAATGTTTGCATAGTTTGTTCAGCTTTTTAAGTATCAGCTGTTTATGTACCTTTCCAGTCCATTTTTTCATATAATCTTTTAACCAGCTATGAGAATAAAAAATTCTATTAACCTAATTGCTGCCATAAGATAAGCTCCCTTGTCCAGCAAAAGTAACAGCAACAAAAATATATCGGGAAGAGTAAAAAATAAAAAAAAATACAGCTTTTAGAAAAGGATCTTTTCATTAAAGGGTTAGAAAAATGCTGTCCACTTTAAATATCTTCAACCATGTTAAAGAAACTATCTAGGACCTTCACCAATTCTCATTGCTTTATACTTTAGCTGATATCCTGTAACATGGGACATATATTTCCATAATACAGTAATATCTCCAACCACTAATTTTTAAATTATTTTTTGCCATTCATATGTAATATTTACCCCATGTGTTAAAGAAAGTGTTTTGATCTCAAAAAAAGCACAGCTGACCAATGTTGTCTTGAATGGGGTTTTCAATTGGATTAAGCTAGGATATTTATCACTTTCTGATTGGTGGGATTCCAGTTGATGGGACCACCACAATCCTGAGAATGAAGGAGCAGTGGTATCCTTTTGAAAGTATTTTTCTGCGTAACAGCGCTCCCAACTACACTCTGTGAAGAAGTCTCTGTCGGTGTAGTGCGGCCGATGCTGCAGATGCCCGCACAGGGCTGGAGATGATAGTCGGGGCAACAAAATCTCATACTTCACTTGGGGCTGTGGGGCGGCAATCCATACATTGGTAAGCTACTTTACCTATGTTAACCAGGCTGCATTGTCAGTGAAGGTACCCCCTGTCCTCATTGTGACTGTATGTATATATGCCCCGGTCTTTAATGACTTCTAATTCCTTTACTGAGGTTGTAATTTACATTTTTGCACCCTAATTAGCGACACTAACTATATCTTACATTTGTGTCCTTATATAGTGGCCATACTGTGAATCTTGTAGCTGCGGGTTTTTTTTCCTGTACCTTTGGTCTTTTTTCCTCTTGACAGTCCCCTGAGGTGATCAGAAAGGTAAATAAGAGGCTGATCGAAACATGTCATGTCGGGACTAGACTGGAGTTTATTGTAGAGTTGTGTGTAAATTAGGGTTAGGTTCCTGGCAGGACCGTCCTTATCAGGGCGGCTGTCCTGCTTTGGTAGGCTAGGGTGTATCTAGTCTTCTTAGGGTATCATAGGTATCCCTTTAGTTGTTATTTTGTGCATCTCTGTGTTTTCTAAAGGAGACGACTATTTATTTTAGTGTGTATGATTAAAAGTTATGTTTTAGGACTTTTTTCTCTCTTTTTTTTCCCTGATTTTCAAGCTGGTCGAGAGAACATATTAAAGACAGGCCTAGTCGTTGTCTATAGTTGGCTTATTATTTTGGAAGAAGTTACAATATTGCTCTGTTTAAGTGAATATGGTGGTGGCGCTGTACTCTGCATAGCCTGTGGCCAGAAGTGCCATTGTGCAGCAAAATTTTTATCACCACCTATATCACCACCTCTTGGGCTCCTTTTTGGTCAAATTGTACTGAATTAAATTTACAAATCCACACTGATTTTTATCTAAATCTTTATGCCTTAAATTGACATCCCCTTATTGAAATGCAAATATAAAAATGTTGGAGTTACGTGACCCTATTTATCTATAGTAGGACTAGCTTTACTTTGACATATACAGAAAGCAAAACTGTGCTTGTACGTTTATATTACTGATGAGAAGGTTAATATGGGATTGTCCTTTATGGCTATTAGTCTGATATAATCTGACATTTCCAGTCAAGATTTCTCCCCTGATACTACAAATTGTGTAATGTTACAGACCTTTCTTAATCTGAGAAGTCATTTGTTATAAAAAATGCCTTTTGATTTAGATCAGTGTCTAGTCCTTCTTAGGATATGTCAAAAAAGATTGGATGCGGTTGGATGGAATCCAGGGTACATATACACAGTCAAACTGTGTTGAGAGCATAATGGTTGTCTTTTACGAAGGCCAAAGCTTGCAGGCATGTATTTGCATTTGCACAGGAAAAAAGCCTTGTGGTTGATATTCTCACATAAAATGAAACTTTACTGCCATGTGCCAGAAATGAACTGAAAGGATCCAGTATTTTGTAATCAAACGTTTTTGGAAATTATATAGAGGTCACATGTTTACTAAGACTCAAATGGTGTCTAGTTAGACAGCTATTCAATATTCTCTAAGACAGATAAATGGCTATGTAGTTCTTGGCCTGGGTATAAATAGCCAATTAACTGGTTCAGAGATACAGATTTTTTTTTTAAACTAATGGTTCAATCTGGGTGACATCTAGGGCATCTACCTACATAATTTTATTAGCCATTCTGTCCCAGGTTGTGCCTTCCAATGAATGTAGAGGCTAAGGAGAGAAGCTTGCATTGATGCCTTCCTTTCCATGTAGGTGTACCTTTCCATTTCAGGGTTTGATTGCCTTCTTCTTTTGCATTAAAGGGGATGTATCGCTCAGTCAGCCTGTTTCAGTGCTCTCACAGCCTCTGTTACAGAAATTCAGGGGCGTTTCTTCCCCTCCCAGCTAGGTGTTTCTTAACCGAAGGGATGACATCATCCCCCCTTCACGGTTAATGCTGGCTCCGTGTGCCCCCCCCTCCACATGTCACTGTTTCTCTTCCTATTCACAGTATGTAAGAGCTGTTTACATACCACAGGCTTGCATTCATGTTACAATTGAATCCAGTCTTGTATAAACTCCTCCAGAGCTGTGCAGAGTGAAATGCTCTCGGCCTCTAATGCTCCTTCTATGTTTAGGTGCAGTCACACAATTGTGCTGTTTTCCGATTATAGAAGCCCTGCAGTTTTATTCTGTTTCCTCTGGCTGTGCAGAGTGAAAATGTGCCCATCCCTTACTTTGAGTGAAAGGCAGGAATGCAAGCTCTGTGAATACAGCTGACCGGGGGCTGAACAGAATGTAAATGAGCTCTCAGCTAGTGAAATACAAGGAGGAGGGATCCGACCAGCACTGGATATCAGTGTTAACAGAAACAGAAGATAAGGGATCCTGTGATAACAAGACAGCTTTGCTAATGACATCCAATTGCAAAGTTGCTTATATTCACTGTCCCCTTATTCTGAAGACCATTCAATGAAATAATACAACCCCTTTAAGCTTCGTATGTAGGGAATGTAAGAGAGGGGAAGATGACTTCATACACAAGACCACAACAAAAATAAAAACTAAACAAATAATAGAGAATTTAGATGTTTATTGAAAGGGTTTTCTCATGTAAGACATTTATCACCTATCTGCTCCAAAGGTGATAAATGTTTTGTACCTGGCACCCCACCAATCATTAAAACAGGGGCCTAAGTCCCCCATTCTTTCTCACTGTACAGCACTTTGCTTTCTTCGTCAGTCCTAAAGATTTAAAATTGAGCACAGTACACATGCGTGACTACTGCTTTGTTCTAACGCTTTCTTGCTACATTTGCACAGTAAAAAACAATAGGGGACTCAGGTTCCAGTTTTGTTGATCGTGGGGGCCCTAGGAATTAGACATTTATCACATAGCCACAGGACATAACTGTCTTTCATGGGAAAATCCCTCTCCCTAATTTAAACAGATTGTGCAGAAGGTTTCAATTGAAATAATAAAATAGGCTCCAAAAAACATGAAATAAATACTCATCTGTGTTCTAGCTCTAAAGCTGTCATTGGTGTCCACTGGTCTCTGCTTACTTTCTCTTCTGTGGTCTTCTTGTAATGGTCTAAGTGATCACATTCTAGTCCTTTGACATCACTTTTCAGAAACTGAATATCGCATGAGCAGTGAAGTCAAGGGAATAGCATTTGACTGCTGAAGCCACTGATCATTTGCAGCAGTCATATGGCGACCACATTTTTTTGTTTGTTTTTTAAACAGCAGTAGACTATTTTTTACTTTGTGTTCTAGCATCACAGTCACAGGTTTGTTTCCAGTACATTCATGTTAAAAACCTGCCGACTCCACTGCATCTCATGTATTCTATTGCAGTGTTCCCCAACTCCAGTCCTCAAGGCCCACTAACAGGTCATGTTTTCAGGATATCCCACAGAATGCACTGACAATAATTAACTTAGCGATGCAGCATAATTAAATCACCTGTGCACTGCTAAGGAGAGCCAGAAAACATGACCTGTTGGTGGGCCTTTTGAACTGGATTTGGGGATGCCTGTTCTATTGGACTGAGATCTTCGAATGATTGTCAAGGTCAATTGAATATACTGAACTCCACATGATATTTCCTACTAGAAATATAATTTGATGCATGTGGTCTTCGAAAACACCCTACTTCAACTGAAAGGTCTTTTCTGAGATTTTAGGAAACCCCTGCACAGATCAGGACTGATATACAAATAAAAATATATTCTTACCTCTACAGTACCAGTACTGCTTGAGCTCTGCTGTTTGTCACTCATCACCGAGAAGTGACATATGATATACAGCTCACATGATAGAGCACCCAACCACTGTTCTCCAATATCTGCCCCCATGCATGGGATGTGACTTCTAAGATTAGTGCAAGGTCATGTGAGCAATATTTGTGATGTCACTGGGGCAATACTTGAGTGTTGGTGACACGGGTAGCTATAGAGGTATGTATTGGCATTTTTTTTTATCTTACACCACTTTTGGCCTGTTCAGAGGTATCCTAAAATCTCTGAAAACCCCTTTAAGCTGGCTTACTACAGTCCAGTCCTTCTCTGTAAATAGGAGGGTTGTGCAAGAAAATCCATGAAGATTTGTAGCTTTGGAGAAATTTAAACCAACCCATCTGGTACCAACCATTATTCCACGCTTAAAATCGCAAATATTCCATTTTAAGACTCATGTAGTCTCAAGGATGAAATAACTTGCCATCATTCATTGACTCTTCTTGACACAAGTTGTCATTCTATGAAATGGGATAGACATATGGAAAAGCACGATGGTCATGCGTTGTAGACACAGTTCTGCTCCATTTGCTTCTGGAGATGCAACTTGCCATTTACTTTAAATGTACTGTGACCAGTATTTGTGAAAATTGTGAACAGTGATAGTCAGGCTTTCCTTGACCTAAGGCAAATATTCAGTTTGCTAACCTAGCTGTATATCAAAATACCCTTGTCAAGACAGATTGACTTGTTGCCCCATCCAGCAGAATCTAGCTGAGCCCTTCATCAGGACATTGAGATGGTTAACATTCATCCGTGTACATGAATTATACATATGAGTTATGGGGAAACAATGTATTTTACATCATCTTGTTAGAGATATTTTCCTCTGTCTCATGTGCTCATTACAATATGTGATAAATCAAATTATAATGTAATCTTCCAGGTGCAATTCCATCTTGAATTTGAATTATGTGGATGTTTTTAATCAATGAAATCACTGAAAAACTCCATCACTTATTACTAGAGTTACTTAAATCCATCCTTGTTTTGTTCAACACGGTATTGACTGAAATAGTTTGGGTTGTCCCAAGTTCAAATTAATTTCACTCTTTCCCTAAACCTTCCCTAATCCTGAACATAACTATAAACCTAACCCTAAATTGTGGTTAGAGTTATTGAATTTTTTTTTTTTTTGAGTTTGAATGGGTTAATTTAGCCATTCCGTGGCACTTCCAGTCCCACGGTGCTGTTGCTCCAAAATCAGTTCTGTTTGTTGTTACTTCTAGTTCAACATCCCATAAGTAACTCTAATATGGCATTGGATTAGAAGGGATGTTATGCAGAAGAGACAATGGAGCAACACTGCCACAGGTTCGGTAAGTTAATCCATTCAAACCTGCAAAAAATTCTAAACCTAACCTAAATTTAGGGTGAGAGTTATGGTTTCAAATGCGTTCTTGGTGAATATTCCCAGAAATCAGTTCAGACCCAAAGTGAATTCCTCTGATTTAAGTTGAATTTGACTTTGACCAGAATTCAAAGCGTAACACTCATTATTAGTATTGATCAGAAGGGCGGTGGGAGCCACTGTAAGTTGTGTCCTACATTTTATTCTATACTTATGCCTATATAATTCACATTTGTTAATGGTTTTTTCCATCTTAATAAGTGATAGCATGTCACTGAAATATCACTAGTCTGTGGGGGTTTAAATGTCTGGAACACAATTGATCCTTTTAATTAAGGAGCCATAAAGCAACTTAAACCCTGAAGCACCTTCACAATGTTGTCCTATCCAGAAACATACATGGCCATCTGCTGCAAACAACTCCATGCATTTGTATATTATTAGGGTTGACAGGGGTTGAATACATAATTCCACCAATCAGCAGCTTATAGCTAGCCGTAACAATGGTATAAGTACCCTTTGAAAAATACTATAAGTGGACTTTTAAATAGAATATGTATTTAAAAAAACAACAACCCTCCTTTAATTTTTGTGTATGTTCGTAGTGAATACATTTCCTCCCTTCTCTTTTCCAGTCTGTGCAATGTTCAGGACTCCCATTCATTATGCAGAAGGAGGATTCCTGCCTAGGCCGTGTAATATACTGAGGCAAAAGGTTAGGCTGGAGCACAAAGCCCTTCTCTGTGTCTATGTACACAGGGGTGTAGCAATCGCTACTGGGCCCTGCAGTCGGAGGGGGCCCAAAAAGCCCTTCTGCCACGGTCTTGTCAATGGCACATGGTCACTGAGGGGCCCCATTTCACTGTTTGCACTAGGACCCAGAAGCTTTAAGTTACGCTCTGCATGTACATTGTGTAAATTAAGGAGACTGGTCAAACACACCAGGTGATAGGGGGAAAAAGGTGGATGCTCTAGTGGAAAAGGGTTGGCTAAATCGCATATATCAATGTATAGAAAACCCAGGGCACTCCAACATCATTCTGATTTAGTTCAATTAATTAATATAATAGATCAAGCAGATTGATATGAAAGATGGAAGGCCCAGATTACTGTACAAAAACTCATGTAGGAACAACAAATCTCATAGATGTCAATTGTCAACGTTTCAGCTAGTAGTTAGTGCCTTTCTCAAGCAACATCTCAGGTATCGTGGTGAACACTCCCGCGGAGAGGAAGAATAATGCTCAGGGTAATCTGGCAGAAGTGATTGAGTACAGGAGAAGACGTCCGTAGCGCATGGGAGGAAGCCGGATTTTCTATGCATATACATTGTGTAGGCTGGAAGGGGAAAAGGAGATGTAGGACTGTGTGTGGCCCTTAGTTCTATCAGAGTTGTCATAGAGAAGAATTGTTCTTTTTAATTGTATCTATTTTTATTTAGCTACTTAACCATCTGATTTAAATGCTGTATCTACACTCTGCAATGCTATGTTCTATTACACCAAAAAGAATAGAGATGCACATTTGTGCAAGATGCTGGGAGACGCCTTTGCTAATCATTGAGTGACACATCTTGCCTGTTTGGTCCCACTGCCTGCGGTCATTCCCTCTATAGTGTAAAATATCTCAAAATGCTGGCACAAGCTGCAGAACTAGACACATCACAGACTGCAGATGCAGGAGCATTCTCTGTGGAACAACACTCATGACCAGTTTTTTTAAACTTCTAAGTGCCTTTCCCAAAAACACATGAATCATAAATTCTCAGTAGGAGAAATCTCCACCACTCAGTTGTGAATAGATGCATTAATAATCCAGCATGAGTCCTGTCCTCACAACACAACTCTGTCTAACAACTCATATCAACACCGGGTTTCCTGAACCAGTGTAATTTATGTATACAATCCTCCATCAAAGCTTTGATCATGGTGCAAAATGATTGTAGAATTCAGATAGGACAGGCAGCCTTGTTATTGAACTTATAACCAACCTATGAAGTAAAGTATTGGGCTTCCATTAATTTTTATTTTTTACAGCCATTTTTCATTTTACAGCATAATAATAATAATAATAAAAAAAATAAATTATAGAGGCCTCCACAATTAACATCCTATAATTCTTTTCATATATTTTTTTTCTTGCCCCTTCATAGTTTTGCACTGATCACACATAGATATTTAAGCATGATGCCATCAATGTGTAGGAGCGATCAGCGTTGGACTGACCCACCAAAGTAGCAGAGGATCCTTTGATGAGTCCAACATCCAAGACAATAGTGGAATAATTACAGACCACAGCCTCAAATGTCTACCAGAAGCCAACCTCATTTGGCACTGAACTAATCACCACATGTTCTCTTAAACCCTGCATGTGCAATGATTCATTAAGTGGACATGCATATTTGCCCTTAACAGAGTTTCCTCTAGTGGGCCCAAGGAACCTCTAGCAAACTTTGCTCTTAATACATGTATGCTCCCAGTCCCAAAGAGTAAGAGCTTGTGCGCCCTGGATCGTACCCCATTTTTTGTGTGTTTTTGATATGTATAATATTTTGTTATTTAACTTTTTTTTCTGGTGTCAGTGAATCACATCATGGATGGCAGCACAGGAAGAGAGGCAAGTGCAAGGATTGTTGCTGGCCTCTCCTTTTGGACCTGGTTTACTATCCCTTCCTGACTGGAAGGATGAGCAGTTCATAATTGGCACCGGGCAGTGGTGTGTTAACATGCTGTGGTCCCGGGGCGCTGTTCCTTTATCCCTTTTTTGGCCTCTGCTTGTCGGCAAGTGAAGATGGTAAACTATTGAGGAATCTTTTTGGTGAGAAGGCACAAGAAAAAGTGGAAAAGCAGTAACAGGAAAAACATAATCTGAAACGTGCAAAGGGCAGACCTATCTTTAAAAAGTAAAATACGCAATTTTAAGTATCAAACAAGGAACAGTCTGTGGTTTGGCTCAATGTAGTATAGGTGCCTATAATATCATTTAGGGCGATTCATTTTGGATGTTACACAACACTGATTGGTACAATACAGAACTAAACTTCACAATTAGAAGTTGTCTTCCCAGGGTCCTAACAATGGCTTCCACTACTCAGGACTTCAGTCTCCCCAGGGCTTAAGTGGAGCCAAAGGATAACCATGAAAACATTTGTAGGCATAATGACACAAACTGTATCAAATACAACACTAAAGAGGGACTCTCATTTGATTATGTAACTTGCCAGATGACAGGCAGAAGATGGCAGATATACAGATTAGGATAACATGAATTGCTTTAATCCATACGCAGAGCATTACAACAATAACTGACCCTAACTAACTCTTCCTGAATCTATCCCTAGTACTGTCCTGAACACCAGGCCCCACTGACCTTTGCTCTGTCCCTGAAAATATGAGACTAACAAAGAACACAGCAACAACCAGCAAAAAACTTGGTTACACAAAAACTTCACACAAGCTATTGGCCTAATTTCTGCAGAGTAAGACTATAAAGAACAAGAAACACAAAAATAATCTAGGACTAAGTGAGCTATTGCATGTTACTAGACACAATTCCTCTGGACAGAACATGCTATCAAACCCAAAGAGCTTTACAGATAGGCTAACAATTACAACTCTAGTCTAAATGAGCTCAGGCTATGTAGCATGCTCAGCTGATCTGCCTTAAAATGTTGTTGAAGATGGTTGCACAGCAACATCTTCACATGTGATTAAATGGGGGGAAGAGATTGAGGTTAGTGAAGGATTCCTGCCATTCCAAATAATAGAGAATAATAAAACAAGTCCTTGACAAAAATAAAAATATCAACTTGCCTGGTATAATCCCCTCCTGTCTGTGCAGTATTACTCTGCTATGACTAACAGGAAGAGGTTTCCAATGGGGGACCCAACCCTCTTTGAAGTCCATATGCCCTGTGGCAGCCCCCTTAATACTTTACTTTGTTTCTGTCATTAACATGTTGATCTTATAGCTGAACCGGGATCTTGAAAAGGTATTTCTGCATTCCCCTGGAAGGATCCACTTTTGTTTTCTGATAAGAAATATACGGACATAACTGACCTGAAAATACTGCTGCTTTAATGTACCCTTAAATAAAATAAAGTAAAATTCCAATAATTCAGCATGCATGGAACCTCCATGGTACTGGCTAATAAAAATTCCAGATCATAGGAGACTTAGGCCAGGTTCACATCTGCATCAGAGCCTCTGTCACAGAGATGGCACCAGATCTATTTCATGACCAACATCAATGGCACGCAATGGACTTTATTGACTACTACAAGATCCATCAGATTTTCATAGAATCTGCGACAAATGACTGGTAGGAAGCCCCATCATGGATTTGAACCTGGCCTTATAACTTAGTTTTTAAAGTGACTGCATGCATTGGTACCTCCAGAATAGGAGCTCTTACATCTATAGCTCCACTTAAACATGTGTAAATGAAGATAGCAGGTCTTTAAATTTTTCACTTTCTTTCATTGCAGCCATTTGGTAAGATCTAAAAAGTTCATTTTTTGCTCTGCACCCCATATTGAAAGAAAAAAAAAACAGAAATGTAGATATTTTTGCACATTTATTAAACAAAAAAAACTGAAATATCACATGATCTTAAGTATTTGCTCAGTATTGAGTAGAAGCACCCTTTTGAGCTAGTATAGCCATGAGTCTTCTTGTTTGTGATGCAACAAGTTTTTCACACCTGGATTTGGGGATCCTCTGCCAATCTTCCTTACAGATCACCTCCAGTTCCCTCAGGTTGGATGGTGAACGTTGGTGGACAGCCATTTTCAAGTCTCTCCAGCGATGCTCAATTGGGTTTAGGTCAGGGCTCTGGCTGGGCCAGTCAAGAATGGCCACAGAGTTGTTCTGAAGCCACTGGTTTGTTATTTTAGCTGTGTGCTTAGGGTTATTGTTTTGTTGGAAGAAGAGCCTTCGGCCCAGTCTGAGGTCCAGAGCACTCTGGACGAGCTATTCATCCAGGATATCTCTGTACTTGGTCGCATTCATCTTTCCTTTAATTGCAACCAATCGTCCTGTCCCTGCAGCTGAGAAACACCCCTATAGCATGATGCTGCCACCACCATGTGTCACTGTTGGGATTGTATTGGCAGGTGATGAGCAGGGCCTGGTTTTCTCCACCGCTTAGAACACCAAAAGTTTAATCTTTGTCTCATCAGACCAGAGAATCATATTCCTCATAGTCTGGGATCCTTCATGTGTTGCGGGTTTTCATATGTCTTGCACTGAGGAGAGGCTTCCATCGGCCGCACTCTGCCATAAAGCCCCGACAGGTGTAGGGCTGCAGTGATAGTTGACTTTGTGGAACTTTCTCCCATCTCCCTACTGCATCTCTGGAGCTCAACCACAGTGATCTTGGGGTTCTTCTTTACCTCTCCCACCAATACTCTTCTCCCACGATTCCTTAGCTTGGCTGGACGGCCAGGTCGAGGAAGAGTTGTGGTCGTCCCAAAATTCTTCCATTTAGGATTATGGAGGCCACTGTGCTCTTAGGGACCTTGAGTGTTGCAGAAATTCTTTTGTAACCTTGATCAGATCTGTGCCTTGCCACAATTCTGTCTCCTGAGCTCCTTGGGCAGTTCCTTAGACCTCATGATTCTCATGTGTTCTGACATGCACTGTGAGCTGTGAGGTTTTATATAGCCATGTGTGTGCCTTTCCTAATCAAGTCCAATCAGTTTAATTAAACACAGCTGGACTCCAATCAAGGAGGATCAGAAGGAAATGGACAGCATGTGAGTTAAATATGAGTGTCACAGCAAAGGGTCTGAAAACTTATGACCATGAAGGGGGAAAATATCTCCTTAGGGAGAGCCACCAATAAATTGGTCGGTGTGAGGATCTACGCACCTTTCAAACCTCACTGACTGTTTTACATAAAGCAAAGGCTTATGGGAAAAGAGCTAGGGAGCTCCACAGCACACTCTATTGGATGTAGTTATCCTCAGTTCACATGCAGCTCGCAGGAGCCTAGCAATGTGAAAGGGATTTGAGCCAAACCAGTTAAGTTCATCTGCAGACAGCTGTTTCGGGGAACTTACTGGTTGGAGAGTTATATGACCATGTGATATTTCGGTTTTTCTTGTTTACTAAATTTGCAAAAAATGTCTACATTTCTAGTTTTTAATCCAGGGCTAAATAAAAATTGTCCAAGGCACTCACCAATGCGTAAAATTCTTCTCTTTATTAAGGCAACTTGTTACATTCGAGGGGCGCGATACAAGGTACGTCCTTGCAGGAGAAGGCCTTCTCCTGTGAGGACGTACCTTGTATCGAGCCCCTCGAATGTAACAAGAATTTTACGCATTGGTGAGTGCCTTGGACATTTTTTTTCTTTTTTCCTGGATTGTTCTGTGTTTCTATTTTGTGGTCTGATAGAGCACAACCAGGACTGCGTTTGTGAAATATATGTGCACACGTGAACACTGCCATGTGTTAAGTACGCTGAATAGCAGTGCCGAAGTCATTTTCTTTACTTTGTAGTTATTTGTGATTTTTATCATTCAAGATGGGGAGTAGAGTGTACATTAATGAGCAAAAAAAGAAATTTTTGGATCTTACCAAATGGCTGCAATGAAAGAAAGAGTGAAAAATTTAAAGGGGTCTGAATAATTTCCGTACCCACTGTACATGATTTTAAGAAGTCTTTTGCTGTTAAGGCTGGTTGTACATCCAGTGCTCCAAACCACTGACCTTCAGCAGAATCACTGTTTTGCATTTGTTATTCAGACAAAAAAAAAGTGCAATATAAAGCACAAAACCAACCACCAGGAATAATGTACCATAAGATTTAAAATTAAATGTAGTTTTAATAGCTGCTAACAGATAGATGATAAGCAATATGGCCTGTGGCAAAGATCAAGCATGTGACAGCACTACCATATCGTATGTGACATCATCATCCATAAACTTAGACTTTATGCACGCATAGACCCCAAAGTGTAATTATATTCCCAGAGCCCACTGACAATTTAGTCAGATGATTATCTGGAGGCAGAATAAGAAAACAAAATACAGTTTTGTATGTAAGCGGCTTCTTTTCTTATTGCCATCTGGTTTCACAGGGAGAACAAATTGTATGCTCCTAAAGACCCTTTAAAGTGGTTCATTTTCAAAGTTTAATCATTTTCAAAAATCTCATTTGTTTTGCAATATTCTAACAGTAGATATTGGTATGAAAGTGACACCTCGATCGGTGCTGTCTATCAACAATAGTAATCAGAGCGCATCTGGAATTTAGGTTCCACATAAGGAAATAATTCAGGAAAACTTTTTTATTTTTTCCCTATTTGTAGCAAGCGACTCTCTGTTAACTGAAAACACTTGCATCCTGCGCTTTTCCTTTGTGACCTTTACCCTAATTCTGAGTCTTTCTTTTATTCTTAAAGAAAGGGGAAGAGGGGAGAGATTCCAGTCTGGTGGAATCACTGGTGGAGGAACGCACACGCTCTGAGTTACATTACATAATAAATCTAAGCTGTGATACTTCTGCATCCATCATCTTGAGGAGTTCCCAATGTCCAACTGAAGATGGAAATGCACAAGACACAAAAACAGGTGTTTAGTCTATTATGTAATTGGAATATTTTTCTGAGTCCTAATTTAAATACTTCTGACACATCTTCAGCTTTATATCATACATGTCTGTTTTTAAGAATTTATCATGGGACTTAGAGGGGTGGACAAATCATTGGTGCAGCCTGTGCAGTTGCACACGCGTCAGTAGGCAGCTTTCTGTTGCCTATTAAACTACAAATAAATATAAGAGCTAATGAATTTTATGGCCACAATAGGTGTTGGATTATTGGAGACATACAGAGGGGGTGCAATGTGAACAGATTTTTATATGACAGGGGCTCATACATTGTTCTTGCATGGGGTCACTCACCTGTCTGTGTCCACTACTCAGGTCTTGCCTCCCAGTACAGGTCATATTCCCATAACCCCATAATTCACAGGGTTGCAGATTCCCCTATAAACACAGTTCTCCATATTTTCAGTATAAAACATAGCTATAGAAACGAATGAACCACGAGGAACAGTTCTCCGCATTCAAGAATGGCCGTGGTAACAATATGAATACAAATACAAAATACCCCCTTATGGTAGTATCGGTAAGCGGTCTTTGAAGGAGATAGTAAACATCATCAAGATCTCCACTGGTGTGGGAGGTACATGGCTAGTGTTTCACATTGAATTCAGGTTGATGTCCCATTCAGCCTGAAACCAAAAATTTTATCCGGGTTGTCCTATAATAAATGTTTTCACAAATAACTAAAAAATCTACCCTAACCCTGACTAGGGGTTTTTATGAATGTTCACAGTGAATTTATAATGCTTCTGCTTAGGAATCACTTCCGGTCCAATGTCACTTCTGGTTAACATAACACAAGGGTTAAGGTTAGTATTAAAATTCAGGTTTGGGACTGAAATAGTTCAGTCAAACTACTGTGGCAATGAACAGGGACCTATCTGAGCAATACTAATACAGAATCATCAGGGAGTAGGGGATTGTTTCTGTATGTAAATGACCATTAAAACTATAGAATATGGGTAATTTTGAGCACATAAATTTAATTATTTCTGGAAAATAAAGCTGGAGTCTGATTATCAACAGAGCCAAATAGTCTATGAAATACATTTAATAATAAAAGGGTAAAGTGAATTGTCTTGTCTCATAGTGGTAAACAGTTTATAGGGAACCTGGCCCTATGTTTGGCATTACTAAACCACCAGCATGTCTGTAGTATGTCCTTTATCAATTCTGTTTTTCCCCCTATTTTCAAGTTTAATTAGATGCAACTTAGCAGAGAAGAGTCTTGATCACTGACAGTAGATTGTAGGATTTCACGGGCAGGGTCCTCAATCCTTCTGTATCATTGTGCTATTTCGTGTTATTGTATTTGTCTTATATTATGTGCCTAAAATAAATAATTATAATAAAGTAACTCCTTGCTTATTGGCTTCCCTCTTTGTAAACTCTCCCCTCTCCAGTTTGTTATGAATACAGTAGCCAGGCTCATCTTTCTTTCCAGCCACTATACTGATGCCTCTACCCTGTGTCAGTCACTGCGTTGGTTGCCAATTCAGTACAGAATACAACATAAAATAATCACTCTCACCTATAAAGCCCTTACATCTCCTCCCTCATCCCTGTCTAACACCCTATCCGGTTTCTGCACTCTGTTGATGATCTTACATTAAATGTCTCAGTCAACTAAGCCTCCCATGCTCACCTCCAAGACTTCACATATGCTGCATCAGTTCTCTGAAACGTGCGATTAGATCTACTCATCCTACTCAAAAAATGATCTTTCAAACAAGATGCCGGTAAGTTCAACCTCTTTTGTAGGTAAAATGTTTGAAGGTCTTCTAAGAGATGCTATCCTGGACAATCTCACTGAAAATAAATAAGGCTGTTCCAGCATGGGTTTACGAAGGATCGGTCTTGTCAAACTAATGTCATCAGCTTTTATGAGGAAGTTAGTTCTAGACTGGATTGGGGTGAGGCACTGAATGTCATATATCTCGATTTTTCTAAAGCATTTGATACTGTTCCACATAAAAGGTTGGTAAGTAAAATGAGAATGCTTGGACTGGGGGAAAGTGTTTGCAAGTGGGTAAGCAACTGGCTCAGTGATAGAAAACAAAGGGTGCTAATTAACGGTACATACTCAGTCTGGATCCCTGTTACAAGTGCGGTACCACATGGGTCAGTATTGGACCCTATTCTCTTTATATATTCATTAACGATCTTACACATGGATTGCACAGTAGAATATCGATCTTTGCAGATGATAACAAGCTCTGTAAAGTAATCAACACAATAGAGGATAATGTATTATTACAAAGGGATCTGGATAAGTTCGAGGCCTGGGCAGAGAAGTGGCAGATCGGGTTTAACACAAATAAATGCAAGGTTATGTACATGAGAAGGAAAAATCCATTCCATGATTACTCGTTAATAAAAAAACTGGGAAAAAGTGACATGAAGAAGGACTTGGGAATGCTAGTGGACAGTAAACTTAATTGTAGCAGCCAGTGTCAGGCAGCAGCTGCCAAGGAAAATAGGATCATGGGGAGTAGTAAAAGGGGCATTATACAAGTCACTGGTTAGACCACATATGGAATATTGTGTACAATTTTGAGCACCAGTGCACAGGAAAGACATTGTAGAGCTTAAACAGGCTGAAAGGCGGCAACAAAAATAATAAAAGAACTGCGTGGACTGCAATACCTAGAAAGATTAGTAAGACTAAGGTTATTTAGTTTAGAGAAAAGACGGCTTCGGGGGGACATAACAAATATGTATAAATATATTAAAGGTCAATATAGAGATCTCTTCCAAGATCTATTTATAACCAGGACTGTATTGAGAACAAGAGGGCATCCTCTACGCCCAGAGGAAAGAATGTTTCTACATAAACATAGACAGGGATTCTTTACTGTAAGAGCAGTGAGACTGTGGAACTCTCTGCCAGAGAAACTTGTCATGGTGAATTCACTAACAGAGTTCAAGAAGGGTTTGGATGCATTTCTAGAATGCAATAATATAACAAGTTATAGGGACTAGAACTCTGAAGGAGGGTTGCTGATTCAAGGATTGGAGTCGTGAAAGATTTTTTTTCCTAAAATGAGGAAAATTGTCTTCTACCTCATGGGGGGTTTTTGCCTTCCTCTGGATCAACACTGTAGCACAATAGGCTGAACTTGATGGGCTTTTTTCGGCCTTACAAGCTATGTTACTATGTCCTCTTAGTTTAAATTGTGCCCTGAGATCCCTAATTATTATTAAACCCCCTTCTTTCAATCATACACAATTCAGAACAATCCTTGTATGTGGGCACTCACAGGCACTGATCAATATATAGATGTACTGTTTGGGGGGCTAGTTCATTCACTTTTAGGTGTACTATCCTATATTTATGAAACATGGATGGATCATCGTGTACATTGTATACACTTAGCACTTCTCACCTTTCATCTCATCTCTACACCCACATGGATTGTAAGGTCTTGTAAGCAGGGCCCTCACACCTCTAGCTTGATCTGTTAGTAACTTTTTACTACGTAATGTTTTGTTTTGTCTGTACTTATAGCCCTCCAAATTGTAAAGTGCTGCGGAATATGCTGGTGCTATATAAATAAAGATTATTATTATTATTAGAAGAGTCTAAAACTCCAGTGGCTCCAATGTTCTGATGAAGTCTAGGACATCACAGCTCACTTCATTGACCATGCATGATGAAGCGAGTTGTATTGTCCTTGGCTCATCTTCGCTAACTTACATGTGATTGAACTTAAGAACAGCTTTGAAATGCTAACCCCAAGTGAATAAGGATATGCTGCTGGTTTACTTACTCAAAACCTAGGGACATGTTTAACAGCACGTGAGTGTAACTCAGTTCTCTCCTGAGAATTACCCAAGCATAGAAGATATTTTGATGAGTGAAGTACATTGCATGTTATTGCAACTCCATCAATAAAAGTGTCACTCCTGACTAATGCCGCCCATTGAATCTGTGTCTGCAAAAAAATCCTTTGTTATGTTAACCTGAAGTGATGTTGGGCGAAAAGTGATGTCGGTCCAGTAGTCCTTGAGTAAATACACATTTAAAAAAAAACGTAACCCATTAGGCTAAGGATTAGGGTGATTGTATAAAACTTGGGTTTGAGATGTCCCTAACCTGATTTTTTTTCACAAGTTCAACTGAAACAATGTCCAACTGCACAGGGACCTATTCAAGCAATACTACTTCCAACCTGATCCATATGGGAACTACAACACAGCCCCACTCACCTACATGGCACAGTGTTAGAACTCTAGATATAGTGAAACTTTGGAGGAGGGACGACTAAGGAAACATAACCATTTTCTTTTAGTCAGGGGTTGGACGTTGATGGCATACCCAATAGGCATTAATATGCCACCAAAAGTACCTGCTGTACTTGTTTATGGGTGATGTGTAAGTAATTAGAAAGATTGTTATAAAATTTAATACAAAAAGCCCTAGCGAACGATGAATCACTAAGAGGAGAGGAGATGGCCTGGGGTGAAGGGGAAGAAGCTTTCCATCTTGTCTCAATTATCTGGAGGAAAAACTTCAAAGGGCAGAGGTTTTAATTTTGGGCTGTGATAGTTTACAAGAAACTGAGAATGATAACTTTACATACGAGTAATAGCCGGCTTTGCCATGGGAAAGTAGAGGGTTGCTTAGCAGTTCCCCTCTCAATTCTCTTAGCAAAGTGTTGTGGTGTCAGGAGCTGGACAAAAGGCTCTTTGACATTTTCTGCTTTGGTGGAGGATAATTTAGAAGCAAATCATTTGGCAGAATCACACAGTGCAATTCCCTGAAAAATGAGAAGCTTCATGTTATAAATTATCTGCTTCCTTTTTACTCTCATACATGCAAAGACAATGAAAAAATATGATGTCACACAGTCCGCATTGCATTAAGACAGTACTTTTCTAGTCCTTTATGCTAAACCAGCCATTGTATGATTTTATATTTCAAACTTGTATTAGTAGCAAATTACAGGATATCACAGGAAAAAAGAACAGAAAAAAATTAAACATAAGACTTCAGGGGAAAAATTATAATCTGTCCCTGTAACCATCAGTCTTTTATTCTGTCACTAACCCAAACCATAACTGTAATTTTAGGCCTAAATTGGGGATAGTGCCAGGGTTTTCAGGCCTTTTTAGGGGTAACTTAACTGTCCATAGCGCTCCTGGGTCCACTGGTGCCATTGCTTCTATGTCTGTGTTCGAGTGACAGCACTTTTTTTTTTTTTTTTTTGAAGCCCTAGGAACGTGCAACTAACACCAAAATGCCTACCTGGCTTCGATCCTGAGGGGGGGGGGAGTCACCTACAGCTGCTGTCTCTCAAGCAACTGCGTACACCCCCTCCCTACCCCCAGTGTGGTTCTCTGCTCAGACACAGCCATCCTATAGCGGCCTCCTTCTAAAACCGCCAAGACGACTGATAAGAACAGATACTACACTTGATCTTAGCCATGAGGCCGAGAAGCGATTTGTAGGTAATCTACTATCCTGTGAACGCAGTGTAGACAACCTGCTTACATTCCCACAAAAGCTATAAAGCTTCTCTGAGACTTTCATGTACAATCTGCCTAGTTATAAAGCTAGTAGTATAATGTTGTACCGTGTTAGCCATAGAAAGTAGTAGAAGAGTGAAGAAATCAGGCGATACCTTTTAGAGGCTAACTGAGTATATTTGATGGTGAGCTTTCGAGAGAACTAGCTCCCTTCTTCAGACATGATAAATATATCTTCATGTCTGAAGAAGGGAGATAGTTCTCTCGAAAGCTCACCATAAAATATATCATTTAAAGCCTCTAAAAGGTATCGCCTGATTTCTTCACTCTTTACTAGTTTAAAAAAGCTGGAATATGGCCAATATGGCTTCCACTGCAGTTCCTATAAGGGAGCTCAATCAGCTTTCCTAAGGATTCACATAATAGATCTGCCTATGAATGTTTCTCTATACCCTGGATGATGAATTGCTTTATTACTAGGTAGATTTGCTATCCAGGATTTTTTAAAACCTAAATGGGAAGTTGTGATTCCAGCCATATTTGTTGTCATCCAACCTCATGGCAGAAAATTATTAGCATAGAAGGTTTTATATGATGAGAGCTGGACCTTACGGCAGTTGCAGAAAATTCTCAATAGAGTATTAGGGTCCAATAAGGATGTCCCTGAAAAGCCTTCACCTCTGAGAGAACCCAATGTTCTGTTCAGACTCTAACAACATCCAGTATTTAAAACAAGGTCTAAATGACCTGATGATTTCACAGTACAAGTTTCGAAGTTTGGACTCTGCACAGAGAGTATGACATTGAAAGAAAGCATTTGTATGATACATCCATAGTGTGCAGATTAGCTGTGCTCTTAAAGGGGTATTTCATAGTGTCATAATGACTCTAGGAATTGAAGGTGGATCTTCTGGTCACCGCGTAGAGTTGGCGTGACCTACTCGAGAAAGCGAAGTTTAAAGGCCACAGGGAATCCCCCAGGTCGCTAGCCCCCGACGTAGGTCCTAGCGGTGACAGCCGAAGCAGGCGGCGTAGACACAGAGCCGGCCGGAATGTGGTGCAGAAACTAGGATTGACAGACTCAGCAGGAACAGCACGTGGCGGATAAAGGTCAGACAGGACAGGTGTAGACAGGACCAGGGATGCAGACAGTAGTGTAAATAGGATTCACTAGGGAGTGCACAACAGGACGTCACTTGGGAACGGACACCAACAACTGGATGCAGACGGCAGGAAGAGGAATCCCTAAAAAGCCCCTGCCCAAACGCCATAGATGGAGAGAGAAGTACCTGCAGTGTGCTGGCCCTTTAAATCCAGGAGACTGGCTCACACGTGCCCCTAGTGGCTGGCAGGGAAAGTGCATCCAGAAGCAGGAGGAAGCAGAGCAGCACGGAGATCAATAAGGAAGCAAGAAGGGGCCAGGTGAGTATAAGCACAGCAGAGTTATCACGGGAGTGCCTTCAGCCAGGGACCGGACTGTGGCACAAAGCGTGCCAGAAGCCGGGTGGCGAGTAAGGTCGTGGTCTGGCAGTCAGACTGCAGCACGCAGCCTTATACACAGGATATCCACAAGATATTCCATACATGGCTAATAGATGCAGGTAGGCTCAGACTGGTCCACAAGGGAACAGAATTAATCCCTGGTGGGCCCCTGAGCATGGCAGACTTGGAGTTGTTTTTAACTGCATATGCATCTTTGGGAGAGGCACAAAGCAAGAGGCAGAGTATAGGAGGCATCTACAGTTATTTAAAGTCATTTACAGTAGCTGTAAGTTGAACCCCCAAAATCAACTCCACCGTGGGGACTCTAGAATCATCAACTCCACCTGTGGGCCTTAGGCATCCCAGCCCGACAAGGGGCATAACAAGAGTTCATTGGGCCCCATCCCCCTTTTAAGAGTGTCCCCCCCAATAGTAACGGAAAAACTGAACGAAAGCAATAAAAATTTGAAGTAGATAAAAAGCAAGTTTTTCAGAGGCCCTTATAGAGTGTGGGTACAGAAAGCCACCAACTTGTTTTTCCCTACAAAAAAATATGGGCGAATGTATGACGGGTTTTCGCCCTTTTTTTGGCGTATACTGCGCCCCACCCCGAACCCGCTGTGGACGCGGGGAACATGTTAGGCGCAGTGTTGCCACTTTCAGTGCCCCCCGCATGAAGGGGCGGGCAGTGGGCCGGGTGGGGCGGTTTTTCCGGGGCGGACGCGCGCGTCAAAAAATCCGAGGCATTACGATGGCGAGTCGGCAAGCGAAGGGGGGAGCCCCGACACCCCAGGTTTTTTTTGGTTAAAACCCCCGACAGGGGCAAGTGAAGCAGGTCGGAACATGGGGAAGCAGATTGAGATGGAAGAAATCTCGGGTCCGCCCGTGCAGCAGGAGTATGTTCGAAAAAAATCGCCCTTTTTAAAGGCGGAAAACAGTGTCAAAAAAAAAGCTAATGAAAAAAAAAACTAATAAAAAAAAACACTTTCCAAAACTTTAGAACGGGCAAATCAAGAATTATGATATTGGAAAAATTTCCGGGGAAATACATAATTAAATTTGAAACCTATTTATTGGGCGGGATAAAAAACCGCAATCAAATAGGAGGACAGTGAACCATTAAAACCTTGGGGAATTTTTGACCCAAACAGAAAACCACGGGGGATAGTTCAAAATAAGTAAAAATGCAGAAAAAGGTGATTGGGAGCACCGGGGACTTGGCAATCGCCAAAAAGAATAGGGGACAAAGACCCTTCTAGTTTGGAGAGTTAACCCAAACAGAATCCCGGCGGGATAATTAAAAAAACAGTAAAAAACAGAAAAGAGCTATTGGTGGCTAGCGGGGGTTGGGTATCCCCCCCAATCAGGCGCGAGATTCCCCATTATAGTCATGGGAATGGGCCCTTTAAAACTCGGCGCCAGCGCCCTGCGGCGTGAAGTATTAAAAAAAAAATTATTTTTATTAGTGTAAAAAAATTTTCAGATAAAGAGCAGAAACCTTCTTTACAAATAAAGCAGTTAAAAACCCGAACAACGCGTTTGTCGCCGAGACCGGCGCTACATAGGGAATTGCAATAGAGAGAATCTCCGGGAAATACAGTAATTCAAATTGTTTAAGCTATTCTCATTGGTCGGCAAAAACCAGCCAATCAGAATAGGAGCGACAATGTCCCATTATAACCTATGGAGGAGAATTGACCAATCAGAATAGGAGCGGCAATGTCCCATTATATCCTTTGGAGAAAAATTGACCAATCATATTCAAAGGCGGGACAGTTCAAAATACAGTAAAAATGCAGAAACGAGCTGATTGGTTGACGCGGCGGGGGCTCGTCCAGCTTAGCCAATCAGAGTGAGAGCTAGTTTCTCATAGGATTCTATGGGGAAAAGAAATTCTGAGCGCGCTCTGTGATTGGCTAAGTTAAAAGAGGCGCCATTATTTGGACCAATGGGAGAGCGAGCGACGCTCCTATGGGTTTTCTAATGCAATCTGAAATAAAACTGTACATGGCCGAAATCAAATTATAACACTACAGAAGTGGTCCCGATGTGTATATAAAACGAATGATAATATGGGGGTAACTAAAAAAAAATATTAAATCAATAAAATCATGTTTATTTCTTTATTTTCGTTGCACCCATACTATTGATCCTTGGCTAACAATTACATAATAAAAAAATTACACATAATTGGTATTGCCGTATTAGTAAAAGTCTGATCTATTAAAATATAACATCATTTATCCCACACACTGTACCCTGTAGAAGACAAATAATCCCAAACGAATTTTTTGTCATTTCATGTCCTCCAGAAATTGGAGTAAAAAGTAATTAGAAAGTGACTTGTCTTCTAAAATAGTACCAATAAAATCTGCACTTGCAAAAAATAAACTCTCACTCAGGTCCAGGTGGAAGGGCAGAAAAGTTATTGGTCACAGAAAATGGCGCTGCAGTGCAAATTTAATAGAAAATGTTTGGATTTTTTTTATCTGTAGAGTACAGATAACACATCATTTATACTGAAGAGTGAACATCATAATAACAAAACTCCTGCAAACATGGCACAAGTATGTTTTTTTTCAACAAATTTATTTGCAACACTTTCCTATGTATTTAGAAGCAAAACACGGTCAGGTCCACCATAGGGAGCTCCTCATCAGTTCCCAAAACCATATACTTCCTTAACAAAACAGAAACCTGAATGTATTTAAAACAGTAGCTTTTTTCTTAACATATGTAATCCAGGTATGGCAAATAGTTGTTGAGAAAGAAGACACTGCCCTTTGAAACTTCATGCACAGGTGTGTGGGGTGCTGTCTGCCCTGCGGCTATTTCCAGTTATTCATGTGGACTTACAGTGGGGAAAATAAGTATTTTATATACTGGTGATATTGGAAGTTTTCCCACCTACAAAGAATGGAGAGGGCTGTAATTTTTATCGTAGGTACAATTCATTTGTGAGAGATAGAAACTAAAAAAAATCCATAAAATTGCATTAAATGATTTTTAACTAATGAATTTGCATTTTATTGCATGAAATAAGTATTTGATCACCTACCAACCAGCAAGAATTCTGGCTCTCACAGACCTGTTAGTATTTCTTTAAGAAGCTCTCCTGCTCTGCACTCCTTACCTGTATAAAAGACACCCACACACTCAGTCAATCACACTTTAACCTCTCCACCATGGCCAAGATCAAAGAGTTGTCTAAGGACACCAGGGATACAATTGTAGACCTGCACAAGGCTGGATTGGGCTACAGGACAATAGGCAAGCAGCTTGGTGAGAAGGCAACAACTTTTGGCACAATTATTAGAAAATGAAAGAAACTCAAGATGACCGTCAATCTTCCTTGGTCTGGAGCTCCGTGAAAAATCTTGCCTCATGGGGTAGCGATGATTCTGAGAAAGTTCAGGACTCAGCTCAGAACTACATGAGAGGACCTGGTCAAGAACCTGAATAGAGCTGAGACCACAGTCTCAAAGATTACCATTAGTAACACACTGCACCGTCTTGGATAAAAATCCTGCAGGCACAGAAGGTCTCCCTTCTCACGCCAGCACATGTCCAGGCCCATTTGAAGTTTGCGAATGACCATCTGGATGATGGAGAAGATCATGTGGTCAGATGAGACCAAGATAGAATGTTTTGGCATCAACTCCACTCGCCGTGTTTGGAGGAAGAAGAAGGATGAGTAGAACCCCAAGAACACCATTCGAACCAGGAAGCATGGTAATAGAAACATCATAATTTGGGGGTGCTTTGCTTAAAAAATGGACAGAACGACTGCACAATATTGAAGGGAGGATGAATGGGTCCATGTATCGTGAGATTTTGGCCAACAACAACTTTTGCTCAGTAAGAGTATTGAAGATGGGTCTTGGCTGGTTCTTCCAGCAAGACAATGACCTGAAACACACAGTAAGGGCAACTAAGGAATGGCTTTGTAAGAAGCATTTCAAGGTCCTGGAGTGGCCTAGCAAGTCTCCAAACAGGAACCCAATCGCAAATCTTTGTACCCTGTGACAGCCCCAAAACCTGAAAGATCTGGAGAAGATCTTGAAGGAGGAGTGGGCCAAAATCCCTACCACAGTGTGTGCAAACTTGGTCAAGAAATACAGGAAACATCTGAGCTCCATAATTGCAAACAAAGGTTTCTGTACCAAATATTAAGTTCTATTTTTATATTGTATCCAATAATTATTTCATGCAATAAAATGAATATTAATTATTTACAAATTATACAAAATGATTTTCTGGATTCTGTTACAGTTGAAGTGTACCTATGATAAAAATTACAGACGTCTTAATTCTTTGTATGTGGGAAAACTTGCAAAATCGCCGGCGTATCAAATACTTATTTTTCCCACTTTAGTTTCCCAGCAATAATATATGGGCTATTATCTTATGAAGCATTACGGACCTCTGCTAACGGTTAAATTATTTGTCATACTTGGATTGCATATGTTAATAAAAAAAAGCTAATGTTTAAAATACATTCAAGTTCCGTTTCGTTAAGGACAAGTAAGTTTTTTTCATATTTCACCCCACTTTGAATTTTTGGGGTTTCCCAAGATATTTTATGGTACCGTTAACGACACAATTAGAAAGTACATCTTGTCCTGCAAAAAAAAAGGCCTCATATGTCTGGATAGGTGTAAAAATAAAGAAGATCTGAAAGGCGAGGAGGAAAAAAATTAAGAGCCAGAAAATTATAAACATGCGGTGGGAAGGGGTTAAAAGGGCATCTCAATGTAATTATTTCTAATAGAGTTTTTCAAACTTAAAATTAAATAATCATTAATTCACATTCTGCTCAGACCACTGTCTAGAAGTAGGGCCCTCAATTGTTAATAAACTTTTACACTGTTGTAAGATACGCTAGCAAACAGTAGAGGGAGTCATGAGATATTCGCATCAGGGCATATTTTTCAGCTTTGACCACACCATTTTAACACCCATGCATATTTTTTTTATATGCCTCTATGCTGAGTGACAGAACCTGCAGAAATTATACACTTCCCAGATATTCAGTACACATACTATCCAGGGTCTGCCATGCAATGCCACGCAGCAACCTATGTAATACATTCAGCATGTAGTGCATGCAATGTCCATTAATTGCTAGTCATTGTCTATGTGCATAGTGCATACTATATTGCCCATAGAGCAACATATGATACAATGCTACAGTATAGCAAACGAGTGCCCATATTGTACTATACAGTTTGAAAGAATGAAAAGTACCAAGAGATACTGTGTCTACACAGAAATACACGGCTTGTATAGTTTCATGTTATGTGTGGGCCATGCTGCCAAATAGTGTCCTGAGAGTGTTTTAATTTGGTCATATAAACATTACATCCAGCAATAATTTAGTGTCTACAGTGCTCTAACCACAGTGCAATGCAACCATCACTGTTTTTTTTCCAAAAAAAGAACTCTGCCTCGGTTAGACAAAGAGTAATGCTTCCCTCTACGGCACGCCCCCCCCCCCCACCCCCTCCACCACCCCCCCCCCCCCCCACCCCCCCCACACCCCCCCCCCCCGCATATGGTCAATGAGACGTTTGTAGATTCACAAAGTTTTTCCTCCTGGTCAAAACTTTCAGAACATCTAAAATCTAGATCTGTTTTGACCAAGGCCTTTGCATGTGTCATTCACCATACAAAGGCTAATATGTATTGTTATGTAACATTTAGCAGACAGATGCCAAATGCTAGAATTCTATGTCTCTAATGAGAGCTTGGGTGACAGAGCCACATTGAAAAAAGATGCAATGTCTAAAATAATAACTTTTATATTAAGAACTTAAAAAATATACCCCATTAACAACTTCTCTCCTGGAACTAGCAAGGCAAATACTGTATAATAAATAACAGTCCCCCCCTACCCTAAAAGTGCAAAGATGATCACCCCATAGAGGGCGCCTCTATGCCCCGAACCTGTCCTAGGAAATTTAACAAATATGATCTCTAGTCTGGTCCCAACATGTTTTATTGACCAGCCCTGTAAAAATTACATAACCTTGTCACCTCAATGGGACCAAAATGCAGCAATTCAGACAAAAGGTAGTTCAAAAATAATGCAAAAATAACTACAGTATACTTGGTGCTTTATCCAAGATACATATAAAATGGTCTCTCTGAACTATTGAATGTGGCCGATGCTGGCAATGCCCTGGACAGTGCAGAGATGACATTGAGAGTGTCTATAATCACAACACCTTGATACATGGGGTAGTTCCTACATAATCGGTAAGGTATATTACTTTTACACTAAGTATTGAATTTCTTGGATATGACCCACCACTAATCTGTGGGATAACTACTAGTGTTGAAGCGATTTTATCGACGAAAGTTTGTAATCGGCAAGTTTTTATGGTGATCGAAATTTCCAGATCATACATAATTAGAGATTTAAAATCTGTGCATCATCTATTAGATTGCGCCATTCGCGCTTCTGTAATTTAGTGGCGGCCAGCACATGAATTACAGAATCAGAGCATGGGATAGATGTGGTGCTAAGTCATGACTGGGTGTGTAAGGTTGCGATTTTGGCGCTGGAACAAAGATAATAAAAGGAAAAAATCACATGAACCACTTTTATACATAGAACAGCGTTTCCTTGTTGTCAGCCCAGAGTCTCTCAGCTGTCTCACTAGGATAGGACGCAGCGCTCTGCCTGTGGCCAAACAGCACAGCGAAATTAGTCTAATTCAGCCACAGAGAGACCTCTACTATTCAGCTGTGATCCTTCCAATTTAATTAGATTAGAGATTTGAACATTTTATGTAGTTTAGCTATATAATTTAATAAAGCAGGATCACCGCATTTAACGTTCACCAAGAATAGGTGTAGACAATGTAAGTGGAAAAACTTTAATATTAACAGTTAGCTATTGAAATATTTTCCTGTGATATTGGGCAGCCTGAACTTATATTTGGATAAACATGCATTTCTAGTAACTTCAGGTCTCTTTGTTAGCTGCAAAGACTCCACATTTATTATCAGTATACAATTCAGATAGTGTGTTCAATAATACCCATTACACCTGCGTGACTGTTGATATATCCACCTGCACTTAAATTACACACCAGCAATCTGTATGTCAGCACAGGTTGTTTTGTTAGCCAAAGCAAAACCGTTTATTATATCAAAACATAACAGTTACGTGTTTTTTGACTTTTGGCCACCAGCACTGTTCATTGACGCAGCATCTTACGTAAATCTTAAAACTAGCAATTCTATAATTCACCACAGGTGAATATGAAAAGGTGCCAAAAAAATACCGTTTATACTAAATCAAAACATAACATTACGTGTTTTTTTGACTTTTGGCGCACCCAGCACTGATCAATGACGCAGGCATCTACTGTAAATCTTAAAACAGCAAGTTCTATATTCACCAGCAGTGAATTGAAAGGAGTGCAAAAAAAACCGTTTATTATATCAAAACATCACAGAGTTACGTGTTTTTTGACTTTGCGCACCCAGCACTGTTTTCATTGAACGCAGCATCTACGTAAATTCTTAAAACAGCAATCATAATCTCCACAGGTGAATTGAAAGGTGCAGAAAAATACCGTTTTATTAATATATCACAACATAACATTACGTGTTTTATGACTTTTGCGCACCCATCACTGTTTCATTGACCCGCAGCATCTAACGTTAAATCTTAAAACAGCAATTCTATAATCCACCACAGGTGAAGTTGAAAGGTTGCAAAAAATACCGTTACTTATATCAAAACATGACAGTTACGTGTTTTTTGACTTTTTGCGCACCCAGCACTGTTTCATGTGACGCAGCAAACTACGTAATCAATAAAAGCAGCAATCTATATCACCACAGGTGAATTAGAAAGGTGCAAAAAATACCTGTTTTAATATAGTCAAAACATGAACAGTGTACGTGTTTTTGACTTATGGCGCACCCATCACATGTCATTGACGCAGCATCTACTTAAATCTTAAAACAGCAAATTCTATATTCTCGCACAGAGAATTGAAAAAGGCGTGCAAAAAAATACGTTTATATATCAAAACATAACAGTTAACGTGTATTTTGACTTTTTGCGCACACAGCACTGTTCATAGTGACCGCAGGCATCTACGTAAATCATAAAACAGCAATTCTATATTCCACCACAGTTGAATGAAAGGAGCAAAAAATACCGTTTATTATATCAAAACATAACAGTTACTGTTTATTTTGACTTTTTTGCGCACCCAGCACTGTTCATTGACGCTGCATCTACGTAAATCGTTAAAACAGCAATTCTATATTCACCACGGGTGGAATTCAAAGAGTGCAAAAGAAACCGTTTATTATACAAAACAAACAGTTACGATTTATTTTGACTTTTGCGCACCCAGCACAGTTCATTGACGTCGCAGCATCTACGTAAATCCATACAACAGCAATTCTATATATCACCACAGGTGAATAGGAAAGGTGCAAAAAATACCGTTTAATAATATATCAAAACAAAACAGTTTTACGTGTTTTTTTGACTTTTTGGCGCACCCAGGCACTGATCATTGATGGCAGCATCTACGTAAATCTTAAAACAAATTCTATATCACCACAGGTGAATTGAAAGGTGCAAAAAAAACCGTTTTATATTATATCAAACATAACGTTAACGTGTTTTTTGACTTTTTGCGCACCCAGCACTGTTCATATGACGCAGCATCTACGAAAATCATAAAAACAGGCAATTCAATATTCACCCACAGGATGAATTTAAAGGTGCAACAAATACGTTTATTAAATCAAAACATAACAGTTACGTGTATTTTTGACTTTTGCCCGCACCCAGCACTGTTCCATTGACAGCAGCATCTACGTAAATCTTAAAACAGCAATTCCTATATTCACAACCAAAACAGGTGAAATTGAAAGTGCAAATATACCGTTTATTATATCAAAACATAACATTTTTACGTTTGTTTTTGACTTTTGCCGCACCCAGCACGATTCATTTGAACGCAGCAATCTACGTAAATCTATAAACAAGCAATTTCCTATATTCGACACACAGTGGAAATGAGAAGGAGCAAAAAATACAGTTTATTATATCAAAACATAACAGATACGTGTTTTTTGACTTTTGCGCACCCAGCACTGTTCATTGACGCAGCATCTACTAAATCTTAAAACAGCAATTCTATATTCACCACAGGTGCAATTAAAGTGCAGAAAAATACCGTTTATTAAACCAATAAATAACAATACGTGTTTTTTGGACTATTTGCCCAGTCCAGATTGTTGATAGACACCTTGCAGTTAAAATTGAATCCAGCAATTTAGTGTTTTTATAGAGTGATTTGAGAATAGCTGTGATATGCTTGTCTTCTTTAATAAGAGACTTTCTCAAAACTATTTCCAATACTTCTCCAATTTATATATGTTCTGAACATGGAGCGAAATGCGGTGTAAGCGATCAAAGAGGGGGGTAGCACATGGAGGTAGAAGGTTCAGAGAAGTGCTCGCCTTCCGTGCTGGCCGACAACAACGCATGCCAGCGGATCGTCAGTTGCAGAACCGTCAGGCTGTCTCGCTGGGTCAGTGCCTCAGTGAATCTAAGTACAACGAACAACGTCTTCCAATCTGTCCTTCTGTGTAATGCAACCTGCATCTAGCAGTCTTACCTCCTCCTCGTCCTCGCAGTCATACGCCGACAAATGTCGTCATCAGCATCATCAGCATCGTCAACATGAAGCACCCAAATGTCAACATCGTGTACCCACCACTGTGGATGAATCCATTTGTCCTGAAAGACCCATGATGACAAAATCGGTTGGGGGTTCAGAAGGCATTTTAAAAGATCAAGAGGATATGTTAGTCGAGCTCAGACTCCCATTTACTGATAGCCATCAATAGGTGAAGGAAGCCGGTCAATGCGGCAAAAAATCCCTGCGGGAATCCGGCAAAGCCTTGCAGTGCCCCTTTGCTTGTAGCCCGCAGCATCTAGATGCAGAAAGTCAGGACGACCCAGTCCACCTTTGTTGAAGATGATGATGATGACGACCTTGCGGATCCATCCTGGTCTTTTCGCAGGAATTTGCTTGCGACGCTTCATCATGGAAGAGGAGGAAGACGAAGGGGTAGTGTCAATATGGTCCCGCCACAAAAAGGGAGAGGGCGGGTCGGCAGAAGTCCGCTGATAAGTTCCGCCAGCGCACGTCAGGCAAACCCCCCCCGCTCCTCGCTTAATCGCCATCAAAAAGGTCCAGGACCTCTCAGCCTTGGCCTTCTTTGAGCAAGCTCAGATTCACACCAGCGATGTATATATGCCGCCTTGCGAAAATTCGCATAAGTAGAGGCAAAACCTAAGTGGTTAACCACCACCAACATGTCTAGATCACATGCAGCGCATGCATGATTTAGAAAAGGAGGCAACACTTGGCCAAGAAAAGGCCAGACCGACGCCGTGCCTCCACCACTGTCACACCCTCTGTCTCACTGCCTCCTACCTCCTCCGCCACCACCAAGCGTTCCCTCACTGCCACCATTCTCTCAGAGTCATGATCATGGATCTCAGCCTCCAGACTTCAGCCTCCACCGTCGCCCCCGAGTACATACAGCACCACCAGAGACCCATCCTACCCTTCTCCTTCCGCCAGTTTGACACCTGCATGCCGTTCAGAGCGGCCAAGTCTAGCAGCCACCTTCTATCTTCCAGGTTCTTGGGACAAAGAAACACTTTAACCCAATAGCCCCCCCCCCATCCCAAAGCCAAACAGCCTTGAATGAGTCGGCATTGCCCGAGCTTCTTTTGCCCTTGGAAAGTGTTGCTTTCCGTCTGGATGGCACAGATGGGATTCCGTCACGTCAATGGCCCGCTCGCTTTCCCCCCTAACCAGATGCCGAGCAGGGCATTATTCTTTGCTAGAAAAGCCGTCCCAGCCCTTCCAGCCACGGTGTCATCTAAACAATTTCATTTTTTTCACCTTTCAGTCATTCATATCATCAAGCGCGTTGTTCTGCATCTGTGCGTCCTGAAAAATCCATCTCACCACCGACACATGGACTATTAAGCACGGCCAAGGCCGCTATATCGCTGTGACAGCTCACTGGGTGAGCTGGGTGGAATGTCTCTGGGTGACGGTGCTCTCTAGGCTCGGCGCACGCTTCTTCAAAACCGCAGGGAAGGAGCAGGCTCTTTCCCCCAAAGGTCCACTGTTGGCATCACGCGTGCCCAGAGACACCAGGACCGGTGTTGAAATTAAATCTGACCTTGGAGACCGTCCACACACAGGTTCAAGAGCTGTGGACGGCTCTAAGCAACGAGACCGCTCGCTGCTGGGTGACAAGTACCATGTGCCAGGCAAGGTGGGTGTGCGATAAAACGGGACGGCGAAAATCTGCTGGACGCCCTTAAGATCGGTAGGACTGGAGCACCTCCCTTGCCTGGCACAGTCATTAACCTGTCGTCCAGAAATTACTAAAAGCTACCCGGGTCGGGACTGCCTGACTGAATAAGGCTCGAGGTTCTGATTTTTCGCACATTCCGCCGTTCCTACCCTGCTTCCTCCGCCTGCCTGCGTTGCAGCGTCAGCTCGGCCCTCCCCGTCAACCGTCTCATTTGTTGACGTGGCAAGCACGCTGAATTCCCCCCTCCACATGCTTCAAGCGAATTGTGCATCAGCACAATGCCATTTACGCAGTACGAAGTGCACAAGGGGCCTGACAAGCAGCCCGTACGGAACTCGGGGTGTTGCACAACCACCGAGAGTGGAGCAGGTGAAAGTAAGCATCTGCACCATCCTTCGCCAGTTTTGAAGAACCAACCAAAATGGTCATGTCGCCAATTCCCCTGACAGCATGACATTGTGGTGATCTTAGTTTCTTGGAATGATCGTTGGACACTCTGAAAAAAACAGGTCCCCCAGCGACGGAGGAAGGAGACGGGACACAGAATGCGGACATGGAGCCTTTCTCCTCCATCAAATCCAACAGGCCCGACAGTTTCACCATTTCATCGGTCATCATTAGGCGAGTCGGTTTCGGTGGTCCAGAGCTAGTGCAAGGTGGCGCCATCAAAGCCCTCAGGGTGCATCATCTCAGCAATGTCAGGGCTGTGTTGAAGCTGTGAGCCGGATGCAGCGGAGAGAGAGGAAGAGGCTAATCCTATACACCGATGTTTACCGGTGACGTCCCTGCCTTGGAAAGAGTGGCGTGAACTTGATGGCGGAGGAGGAAGAGAGGAAGATCAGATATTGGGCTATTGCACCCTACGACCCAGAGGCTTGGGAATCTAGGTCTCCATCTCTCACTTGAGTGCTTGGATGCTATCCATCTTCCTCCAAAATGCTCCTCGCATTAAGCCATCAAAATGGAACCAACAGTTTACTGTTGGCCACCCTCCTGGATCCCCGGTACAAAACAAAAATCAATCAGCACTTTCCTTCACCCAACCCAAATAGAGACAGTAAAATACAGGAAATGAGACCTTGCTGATTTGATCACTGAGACATCTGTTCGTCTGCTTCACTTCCCCAAATGTCACGGTCTGGAACAACATCTATCGACGTGACAGCAGTAGAGTGCCAAGTATGCGTAGCGGCCACAGCAGGCAAGGTGGCAGAGCCTAATGGGTGACCTCTGGAAATCATTTGTTTACGCCACTCACCGAACGCATGCAATGCAGGGAAAACACATCCAACACACAGAAGATCAGCTTAAAGATCATGGTCACACGAGCTATCTGCTTCTCAACTCCGATGTTTCTTGCATGTTTTTCCGTGACCCAATAGACTTCTGGGTATCCCAAAATGGACGAATGGCCCAGCTGGCTGCGTCACAACCATAGAGGTGTTGTCCTCCCAGCATCCAAGCGTCATATCTGAGGCGGAACCTCAGCACAGCTGAGGAGTCATCTAACAGAACAAACCATCCGGCATTTCCACAGATAAAGTGGATCGAGTTGACTTCCTTCAGATGAATCAGGCATGATCTGCTGATTGATGTTTAGGCCCCAATTGCCGATGTCCAAACCGATTAGTTGCCAGTCTACTCACATTCCTTTTCAAACAGAATGGTCCTCTTTGAAAACTTTTTATTTAAAATGATCAATTACCTTACTGGCAATTTTTTATTACTCTTTTCCCAACATTCATTTGCTGGTTTTGCTGTGAGAGACGTAAAGACCGCAAGGTTTCATGACAACACCGAGAATTCCATTTAACTCACTTTATCTAAAGAAGTTTTCCCGCATGTCAAATGGTTTGAGGTCATGTTGCTGTGAGATACAGCAATAATCATGGGTCCATTGTCGAACAGAAATGATGACTTCTAAGCGGCATTTCCTCCCCTCACAATTTTAATAGTGGCTGAGAAAGTCATATTTATAATTTTTTGGGTCATTAGCTGTTGTATGATACAGCAAGAAACATGGTCCTTTGGAACAGAAATGTGCTTCCTAGTGGACATTTCATCCCTCACAATTTTTTTAACAGTGGCTGAGAAGTCATTTTTAATAAATTTTTTGGGTCATGCTGCTTTGAAATGCAGCAATTATCAAAATACAGGTTCTCATTATAAAAAATGTTGTTTCTAACATACATTTGTTCTTCACATTGACCAAGTGAGCTCAAGGGTCATACTTTGAATTTTTGGGCTGGCATGTTTGCTGAGTGACATGCAGCTATACTAACAGGTCTATTCTAAAAAATGTGTTTCTAGCAGCCAATTGTTCTTCACAATTTACCAAGTAGTCTCAAGGTCCATAGCAGTTGAATTTTTGGGGGCATTTTTGCTGTGACATGCAGCATACAACAGGTCCTATTCTAAAAAAATGTTGTTTCTAACGAGACATTGTTTCTTTCACAATTGTCAAAAGTGCTCAAGGGTTATGGTGCGGTCAGAAACAGGAATAGTAGGACACTGATAATGACACATATTGCAAAATGAATTGTTTTTGCAAGAACTTTAACAATAGCTTCAATCCCGGTATTGGAGACAACCCCATTTTAATACAATGAAAAAAAGAGAAACAAAGACATGTTGGGAATTCCAACCAATTTAAGAATGTGTTATCTAGAATTAAAGTACTAAAAAAACATGTCATTCCAAATAGTGTTAAAAAAATTCTCTGAATTTGTACAACGGAGGTACAGGAATAACTGACCATAAATGTAAGTTTATTCAGAGGAACATGGAGTATGAGGCACGGACAGAGAACAAAGTACAGAGACCGATTTCCTCCAGCACGTTGAGTAAAATGAGAAAAATGAATGCCAAGAAAAGGGCACACCAGGGTGTAACAGGAGCTTTATCCCACCATTATTTCCAAGTGAACTCAATTGTCCACACTCATACTGATGGGCAAAGCGGCTACCAGGTATTGACTGTTACAGAGAAGCTGGAGTTCTCACACTTCCGCTTCCGCACTCTGCTTCACATGACAGTTTTACGTTGCTGCGTCATCCATGGCATTATTAACTACCTGCGTGTAAATAGATGACGGTACCCAGGCCTGGGTTTCATCACCGCACCCACGGTAACACCGGCCCTGGGTTCAGATGCTGTGCCCAGAACAGGTAAAGTCCAATGGTCCATCAACTAAATGGTGGTTGAAAGACACCTTTTTTCCCGACACTTTAATGTGGGGGTCATGCAGGTTTTGGGGCTCATGCTGTGCCCATGACAGGTAATAGTCAATGTCCATTGAAACTAAAATGTGGTTGGAAAGAATCCATTTTTCCCGGCACATTTTAAATTGGGGTACATAGCAGGTTTGGGGCTCATCTGTGGCCCAGGACAGGTATAGTCAATGTCCAGTTCAACCTAAAATGGTGGTTGAAAGACCTCCTTTTTCTCCGGCACTTTTTAAATGAGAGGGGTCCATGCATGTTTTGGCTCAGCTGTGGCCCAGGGACATGTATAGTCAATGTCCATTGAAACTAAAATGTGGGTTGAAAACTCCTTTTATTTTCCGGCACTTTTTATAAAATGTGGGGGTCATGCAGGTTTTGGGGCTCATGCTGTGGCCCAGGACCAGGTATAGTCAAATGTCCAGTTCAACTAAAATGGTGGTGAAAACTCCTTTTTCTTATGGCGACTTTTTTAAATTGGGGGTCATTTGCAGTTTGGGGATCATGACTGTTGGCCCAGGACAGGGATATTTCATGTCCAGTTCAAGTAACATGATGGTTCAAATCATACGGCCTTTCAGGCACTATTAATTTGTGGGTGATGCAGGTTTAGGGTCCAGAGGAAGGCCTGTGGATAACAATAGACCAAGGGATAGTAAAATTGCGGTCTGAGACTTTTTTTCTGTGACTTGATTATAACTAAGTGTGTTTGCCTAAGATGTACACGTATCCATTATGACAGTTGTGGAATGTTAATTTCAGCTTCTCCAGCCTTGTTTGGGTGTAATAATGAAGGTGTTGTTGCTCTCCCATAGACTTTAATGGTCATCGCGCATAATCGATGCTCACTATCGAAAAAACATTATCGATAGCGGCCGACAATCGACTATCGATCGATCTCGATTGCCAGCGCAATCGCTCAACACTAATAACTACATCATCCTTGTTCTCTTTTTCCCTAGTTGGTGTTGTCATTGTATCAGGTATTTTGGATTAAGCACAGTATACCTGCAGTATATTTTTTGCCAATTATTTTTGAACACTTTTAGGCCCCGTTCACACGGCTTATTCACGGCGGATTTGCGAGCCGGATTGCGCTCGCAAATCCGGCGTGAATAAGGGGCGGGACATGGGCGGGGCGGGAGCGCGGCAGGGGAGCAGCCCGCCGGCCCCATAGACAATGCATTATCTACGGCACGTCCGTAAATAATGTGCATGTCACTTTCTCCCCGCCCGGCGGATTCACCGAGCTGGGAGGAGCGACGGAATCCACTATTCTCTATGAGAGCAGTGGATTACCATAATTACTGCGAAGGATTGGCGCCGTACTGCAGCGCAAATCCGGAACGCAGTATGGCGCCAATCAGCGCCGAAATAAGCCGTGTGAACACGGCCTTAGTCTGAATTCCTGCATTTTGGTCCCCTGAGGTGACCAGGTATAATTTTTACAGGCTGGTCGAAACATGTTGGGACCAGACTAAAGGATCATATTTGTCAATTTTCCTAGGGACAGGTTCCGGGCAAGAGCGCCCTTTATCGGGGCGATCATCTTGCACCTTAGGGTAGGGACTGTTATTTATTATACAGTATCGCCCTGGTAGTTCCAGAGAGAGTTGTTAGTGGGGTATATTTTGTAAGTTATTATTAATAAAAGTTATATTTTAGACATTACCTCTTTTTTCCATGTGGTTTTGATTCAGTCAGAGGTTTCTGTGTTCTGGCCATTCATCTAGCTGGTAGTATATATATTCCTTTTGTGGGTAACGGAGCCACCTAGTGACTTCATGCCCCTACATTGGATTGTTCTTTCAATCTAATATATGGACTTAAAACATTTACCATATATACTGGAGTATAACCCAAGATTTTCAGCACAAAAAATGTGCTGAGTGTAACGGTCGTGGTAGTGGATCCACTGGACCACCGCAAGCGATGGTGTAAGCCATGCCAGGGAGCGGAGTCTAAGTAGGTCCCGGTTTTCACCAGAGCCTGCCACAAAGTGGGATGGACTTGCTGAGGCGGGACTCTACCAGGTCGCTACCCCTGACGTGACTTGCTTGCGGTGGCAGCTAAGAGCGAGCATGGTACCAAATCGTGAGACATAGTCGGGGACAGGCGGCAAGGTCAGGGCAGGTGGCAAAGGTTCAGAGTCGATAAACGTAGGCAGAGGTCAGAACACACGGCAAGACAGTAAATACTCAGGAACACTTTCTCTAGGGCACAGAGGCAACAAATATCCACCAGGGAAGTGACGTGGATCCAAAAACAATATAGGGTCAGCGCCCGGCAATTAACCAATTACTGGCGCGCGGGCCCTTTAAATTTACATAAATGAGTATATAGGGGGCGCGCACGCGCTTTCAAGCTGACAGGGGACGAGAGCAGGACAGGAGCGTGGTCAGGTGAGTAGATGGGATGGGGGCGAGCACGGCCAGTAGCACGGCCAGCAGCGCCACCTGTTCCCGCCGGGCGCCTGCGGAGAGGGACACGGGTGAACCCACGACCCGCAGACCAGGACGCGGTGCCACCCGTTACACTGAGAAAGCCCTTCTTGGCTTATACTCAAGTCAGCCGTCGGCGAACGGCCACCGCCTTGGCCTGGGCGCCGGCGGCGATCTTTTCAGCTGTGTGCGCCTCCTCTGGGAGCGCATACATCTGAAGATACGATTGCGGAGCAGAGAGTGAGCGCTCCCTGCTCTTCAGAGTAGTCCAGAAAGCCGCAAGCAGACTTGCAGCTTACCAGAGTAGCCGGCACAGGCGGTGTGCTATGTCATCACGCTGCCTGAGCGGCCTGATGACATCATGCCCCCTGTTCCGGGAATAAAACGGAGCACCTCGGAGCAGCGGGGGAGATTGGTGAGTACTTGTATTTTTTAACGCCAACATGGAAACCCTGCTTATACCTGCCTATGGGGGACATATATCTGCCTATTGGGGACATTTAGCTGCCTATACCAGCCTATGGAGGACATTTAACTGCCTATACCTGCCTATGGGGGGCATTTAACTACCTATACCTGCCTATACCTGCCTATAGGGGACATTAAACTGCCTATACCTGCCTATGGGGAAATTAACCTGCCTATACCTGCCTATGTAATTTTATTGGTATCCATTTTTATTTTTGAAATTTACCAGTAGCCGCTGCATTTTCCACCCTAGGCTTATATTTGAGTCAATACGTTTTCCAAAATTAGGTGCCTCGGCTTATATTGGGGTCGGCTTATACTCGAGCATATACGTATGTTTCAGTAATGTCACTATATTTTTTAGTTTTGAACAATCACCATATTAGTTTCTGTCACTCCACTCACAATACATCATCCGGGAACATCATCCACAACTGACCTTATGGTAATAGAAGTTGCCGATGACATCAAAATCCTTATGATTAAATGTGGTGCAGATTCTTATTTTAGCCCCCAGTGTCTTCTGTAATTCCCTTTTCAGCAGATCTGTAAGTCAGCCATTGCATAATGATACATTATATTCTAACATACTCTATGTATCAGTTTTTTTGCCATTTTTATATATTAGGAGTTTATGGGTTCCCAAACGGCGATGTCAGACAATGCCACATAATTGCTGTAGCCAATCAACTGCTGCAGTGGTGACGTCCAGTTTAGCGAAGGCCAGGAAGTAAACTGAAGATGGCGAATATGGAGGATGGCAGCAAGTTTGATCTGAGGTAAGAGGAGAGGTGAGTTTAATTTTTTTGGACAATATAGAAGTTTATATAGTATCAGCGCCAATGTTGAATTTAAGCAGTGGGGTGTCAGGGGATAACTCTGCTTTGACCCTTGTAAAATCATAAATAAACTAAAAAGTTGCTATTGTTCCACCGTGCTGCATCTAATATCTAATCAACAGACTGCTAGAAAACCTTTATAGAAAGAAGTAAAATACAAATCTCCAGACATCTTAAAATAGCCTCCCAAATGAACAATCGGTATAGTGCTATAATGTATATATCATAACACATAGCGAGTCTCAAAAGTAAAATAATGGTTTGCCCCGCACAATAGATGAGCTTTGAGACTTGTCCTGTATGAGATACGTACTTTTAGGCTTTGCCTTACATCATTATTTGACTTTTGAGACTTGCTTTGTATAACATATGTGTTTTGATATATACATTACACCGATGTAGTTATTTATTTGGGAGGCTATTGTAAGACGTCTGGAGATTTGTACTTCACTTCTCCTCTAAAGGCTTTCTAGCAGCTTGTAGATTAGATATTTGGTGTAATGCGGTGGTACAGTAGTAACTTTTTGTTTTATTTATGAGTTTAATTTTTTGTTTTATTTTTAAGTAATAAAACATTAGGTAGTATATTGTCCCTTAGTATTTTTTCTACCAGTAGTACTAAACAAAGGTCTTGCTCTCACAAGCCATTTTTTTTATGTGCTAGCCCCAGATGCAATGTATGTACATATACGGTTAAGACCAGTAGTTTTCATAACAAACACAATAAAAAAGTATACCAAATAAAAGAATTAATAAATTGTGCTACAACACATGTGATCTACATAATACACTGTACCATTTGTGACCAATATTATATTGGTTACAGAATACGTAAATTAAAGAGTAGGATTGCGGAACATCTCGCAGGAGTAAGAAGTAAAAATACAAAGGCGTCTGGTGCAACTATCATATACAATATAAGCAGATTCGAATGTTGCGAAAATATCAAACATTTATTAAAAGTCCCATAAATACAAGACTTCATCTGTAACATCTCGTTACTTGCGTTTTAATGGTATTGGCAATCCATAGCAGGTGGCAGGAAAATTCAAATGCACATTCCAAACTGCGATGGTGCGACCGCATAGCCCGGCTACTCCATCTTAGGATGCATGCTATTCTGACAGGCGGGCGTGACGCAGGGCGCGCGACGTTTCGGGGGACCTCCCCCTTTCTCAAGCACGCGCTGCTAGCTTACCTTATGCTATTTATAGGCAAGCGCAGAAAGCTACATTCTTCATTTCTGCAATTTCAGCAGAATAAAAGCTTAGTTTTGCCAATAATATGTAATTTATAAAAAGGCTCTAAGACCCCAGCTCTCGTTCATGCCAGCTGGCGCAAGTGTATTCAATACATAGATCCATCTTGCTTCATGTTGTAAAAGAAGCATTTCAACTGATTCTCCTTCTTTCACACTAACTTCCTCTAGTACGGCCCATCTCAGCTCAGACACATTATGATTATTCTCTAAAAAATGTCTAGCTATGCTCGTCTCTCCAAACTTCTTACTAACCTCACTCTGTTCCACAACCTTGTTCCTTAATGCCATTCTAATATTGCTGCGATGCTCATTAAGCCTAGTTTTTACACTCCTCTTTGTCTGACCCACATATGCGGATTACTTTTCGTTCTCTGAGAATGAACGAGCTAACATCATCAGAGAAGCAGAGGCAGATGGCTTGGGATGGGTGGAACCGCAAGAATCCTCCACTAACTTCCAAACTTGAGCAGCTTAAAAAGAAAGAAGCAAGTCTCGTCTCACATGCTTCGGCACTAATCCAATATGTGAAACATGAACGAATCCCGAAAGGACTAAGAAGTCCTCTGCAACCCATATTAATGCAAGATGACCCCATCTATCGTGAACACTGGTATGCTATTAGCAATCATTATTCTACTGAACTGATGTACCTGACCATACAGCGATTACAGGTGAATTTAGAGAAAATAAGAAATGACATCACCTCTATGGACAAGCAGTTTAAAAAAGCTTCGACTGCAGAACGTTATGAACAAGTAAATCAGGAGTTGGCAACACAAATGGAGAAAATGAAGTTACAACTGTTCCAGACCAAATTAAGAAAATTTGAAAGAGACAGCAGGGATTACCTGCACAACCGTGTGTACACATGGGCCGAGGATCGGGCTAAGACCAGATACAGGAGAGAGAGAATGAAGAGATCGAATAATGAGGAAAGTAGCACTGAATCCGAAGGTGCAGCAGCCATAAACCGTATGCAATTAAGATCTATTAGAAGAAAAAATTCCAAGGCGTCTGATTTTTTAGACCAACGAAACCAAAGTGGGGAAATGGACTCTGGAGGCAGCTCTGGACTAAACCAACGCGAAAAACGTGCTGTAGCAAAATCGAAGAAAAAATAAAGATCCAGGATAAGGAGGGATTGTTGGTCAATATCTCCCATAAAGAACTGACTAATGCCCAGAAGGCAATTATTGAAAAAGGACTGAATTTTGTACCTGTGAATGAAGTGTCTCTATTTGACTTTAATGTTGATTTTTATAAATTTTGTAGATCAATACGTATTAAAGTAAAAAAGACCATGGGTGGGAATAGTGAGATTCCAAAAAAACTATATAAGAGAAGTCAGTTTGATCCAGAGGTGAACAGTACTGCCCTAGATGCATTTATACAAGTAGTAACAGCGGAGGTAACAGAAAAATGGGAAAGTTGTCAGATTAAAAAGAGATATAACATCACTAGGGATGAGGCACAAGCCTTTCAGCAGATAAAAAAAAGATAACTCAATTATTGTCAAGAAAGCTGACAAGGGGGGGCACCGTTGTCCAAGATAGAACTCAGTATATAAATGAGGCCCAATGCAGTTGAGTGATCATACTGTATATAAAAAACTTGACGTAAATCCCACTGCAGAATATAGTACAATGAATGAGATAGTTCTTAGTGAAGCTCTGGAACAAGAACTCATTACTGATAAAATTAAAGATATGTTAACATGCAAATATCCACGGGTTCCCATCCTATATCTTGTTCCAAAAATACACAAGTCTCTCACCAACCCACCAGGACGACCTATCGTTTCGGGGATAGGTTCCCTGTTAGAACCAATAGCCACATACGTAGACCCATACTTGCAGAAAGCTGTAAGAAGAGACACACAGGCATTAAGAGACACAGGTCAATTCTTGCAGATATTAGACTCATTGTCTGATATAGAAGGTTGCATTATGTGCACCTTAGATGTAAAATCATTATTTACTTCCATTCCACACAGAGAAGGGATGCAGGCGGCAAGAGAGGCATTGGGAGAGGATCCCACACTCACCAACCAAAAAATCTATTTTCTGATGACATTGTTGGACATTGTCTTAACAAAGAATTATTTTAGATTTGGGGAAGAAATATAGCTACAGATACAAGGCACCTCTATGGGGTCACCAGTTGCGCCCAGTTACGCGAATACGTTTATGGCAGCATTAGAGAAACAATACATTTCAAAGACCCCGGGCTACCATAATGTGCTGCCCTGGTATCGGTATGTGGATGACATCTTTGTCCTGTGGAGAGGTACTGAGAAAGAACTTGAAATCTTTGTTGAGAATATTAATAAAATACATCCTCTTATTGAATTTACCGCCACAATGGACAAAGATGTCATCCACTACCTTGATGTGGAAATTAGGAAAGTTTCTGATAGATTCTCTACCAGCCTATTTACCAAACCAACCGAGAGGAATAATGTTCTGCACAAGAAAAGCTATCATGCGCCAAAAATATTTGATGGTATAGTGAAAGGCCAACTTACAAGAGTAAGGCGAATTTGTTCTACCAAACAAATATATCAAGAACAGAGTCAGAAAATCATTAAAAAATTTGAGGAAAGAGGATATGACAGGATACATATGGAAGGGATAGCACAAGACATAGGTGAAAAAGATCGTTCTGCCTTACTCAGTAGACATCAGAAAAAAGATAAAGAGGGGCAACTTGCATTTGTTAGTACCTATGACACTCACAGTGAAATGATAAAAAGAGTAATCAAAAAGCATTGGAGTATATTAAAGAGCGATAGTAGGTTCGGAAAATCATTTAAAGACCCACCATATTTCACATATCGCAAGGGACGCACAATAGGTAACCAAATAGTCAAAAGTGATATAAAAGGGAAAACAGGCAAAATGGTTTTTTTCAAAATCCAGAAAGAAAGGGGACTTACCCCTGTACAAACTGTCAGAATTGCAGTGCAATAATGAAAGGCCCGTATATATCACATCCAACTAATGGAAGTAATATACCCATTAAAGGAGCGTTCACATGCAAAACAAAAAATGCGATTTATATTTTGAAGTGCCCATGTGGGAAAGCATATGTGGGTCAGACAAAGAGGAGTGTAAAAACTAGGCTCAATGAGCATTGCAGCAATATTAGAAGGGCATTAAGGAACAAGGTTGTGGAACAGAGTGAAGGTAGTAAGAAGTTTGGAGAGACGAGCATAGCTAGACATTTTTTAGAGAATAATCATAATGTGTCTGAGCTGAGATGGGCCGTACTAGAGGAAGTTAGTGTGAAAGAAGGAGAATCAGTTGAAATGCTTCTTTTACAACATGAAGCAAGATGGATTTATGTATTTAATACACTTGCGCCAGCTGGCATGAACGAGAGCTGGGGTCTTAGAGCCTTTTTATAAATTACATATTATTGGCAAAACTAAGTTTTTATTCTGCTGAAATTGCGGAAATGAAGAATGTAGCTTTCTGCGCTTGCCTATAAATAGCATAAGGTAAGCTAGCAGCATGTGCTTGAGAAAGGGGGGAGGTCCCCCGAAACGTCGCGCGCCCTGCGTCACGCCCGCCTGTCAGAACAGCATGCATCCTAAGATGGAGTAGCCGGGCTATGCGGTCGCAGCATCACAGTTTGGAATGTACATTTGAATTTTCCTGCCACCTGCTATGGATTGCCAATACCATTAAAACGCAAGTAACGAGATGTTACAGATGAAATCTTGTATTTATGGGACTTTTAATTAAAATGTTTGATATTTTCGCAACATTCGAATCTGCTTATATTGTATATGATATTGTATTGAAGGTTGAGGAGCCTTCATATAGCAGATAGCATTGAGTGGCGGGTCATTGAAGTTATTTCTGCTACAGTGTTGAAAGAATTGACCGTATGGTGCAACTAGACACTTTATTGAGATGCATGATGGAGATTTGAAAAGCTTTTGCTTTTATGGAATAGAAAAGGTTAAATAAAAAAGAGGGGGTGTTATTAAACACAGTGCATTTAAGCTAGGTGTTTTGGATCCTTGAGCTAGATGCTCGAAGACCCAGGGGGGAAAAGAGGAACAAAAAAAACCTTAATATCTCAACGATCTGATGTACCTGTACTAAATTTGTTAAATTTGTGTGTTCTTCTGCTTTTCAGCTGTATATATGTATACATCTAAGGGCTTGTCCCCACGGCACGGGTTTGCAGATGTTTTTTCGGACGGTTTTCGGTTTGGAAAACCATCTGCAAACTGGCTGACAAACTTTAACATGGACCTCTACGGAAAACCCGCACAGCAGTCCCCATTGCACGGGTTTTCCACTCTGCGTTTTTTCAGACTGCTGACGGCCCGAAAAACATTGATCATGTTCATTCTTCCGACCGGTTTTCGGACGGTATATGAACATGTCACTGGGAGGGCTTTTTCTGCGCTAATCGCGGAGAAATGCCGTCCCCCTGCGGCCGCATGCATGGTCCGAAAACAGTACAAATACCAGTCGATTTACTCCTGTGCCGTGGGGACGCGGCCTATCAGAGCAATGATTATATTTATAGATATATAAAAAAATTTGTTTATTCCTTCCTTGTTTTTTCCTTTTTCTTCATAAGATAGATATACTCTGTATTTTGATGTATAACACCCACATTTCATTGGTTAAACTATGTTATTTAACAAAGCCATGATCAAAGGTCCGGAAGTGGAAGCTTAGGAGAGGGTGGGATACCATACTCGCTGTGTTTGTGTTATGGTCGGGAGGTGGATCCACTGGACCACCGCAGGCGAGGCGTAAGCCACACCAAGGAGTGTAATCTAGTGGAACCCGGGGTTTATTCACCTGAGGCCCGCGCCAGATAGAGGGATGGTCTTGCTGCGGCGGGGTATCCACCAGGTCACTACCACTGGCGGAGCTTGACCTGCGGTGGCGCCATAGGGTTGCGAGGTACAGTAACGGCAGTGCAGGCTCGTGGTTCGTGGACAGGCAGGAGGTCAGGACAGGCGGATCTGGTTCGTATAGGGCTATATAAGAGTGAGGTCAGGGCAGGCGGCAAGGTTCGTAGTTGGTAACGTAAGCAGAAAAAAGGGGGGGAAGGTCGTAAGGTAATAAAAAATGGCAAGACAGGAAACGCTCTGGCACACTTTAAACCATGGGCTATAAACCAAGGATAGGCGAGGGCGGCAGGAAGAGGGACGGACATAAATAGGAGCCAGTGCCGGCCAATAGAGCCAATTACCGGCGCCCTGCCCCTCTTTAAATCTCAAAGAGCCATGGGCTGCGAGGCGTGGGTCGGGTAAGTGGACTCAGGCAGGGACAGGGTTAGGACTCGAGTGGACCGAACCCGACGTGCGGGACGGGGCTCCGCTGGGAGCGGGGCACGGACGCGCCTGGGACCCGGGACAGTGTCGCGAGGAGGTCCGTGACAGTATCCCCTCTTGGGCCCCCCTCTCTTACTGAGATGCAGAAATCTTCTGGAATAGGCTTCGGTTCAGAATATTCTCCTCCGGCTCCCAGGACTTCCTCGGGGGGCCGAACCCTTCCAGTCCACCAGGGAAGTAACGCTTTCCCACTAGTTCTCCTCATGCCAGAATTTCTTTGACCTCAAAGACATTGGGCGCATCAGCCACAGGACGGAGGAGGAGACGGCGTGTCTGGGGAAAAACGTGAAGACCAGGGGTTTTCAGTAAGGGAGACGTGAACGAGTTGGGGTAATTCTCATCGTAGGAGGAGGTTAGGGAAGCGGAGTTTGTATGATGACGGGTTTATTGCGGTGATGACCTCGAAGGGTCCAGTAAACGATGGGTCCCAATTTATGTGAAGTGGCATCTTGTAGACGGCACGTTTTAGACGTGGAGCCACACCTTTTATGTCACCTGGGGAGAAGACCAGACGAGGGATTCTTCTTTTATCTGCTTGAGTCTTCATGCGTTCGGAAGCGCGGAGCAGCGACTGACGGGTCTGGGACCAGATGGTCTTCATGTCTTGCACCAGTGCGTCTGTCGCCGGGACATCAGAGGGGTTGCCAGTGGAGAGAGGAGGCGGGGATGAAGGAATACACGATGTAGAAGGGGGAGAGCCCCGCGGACTCAGACTCAAGGAGTTATACGAGAACTCGCCATGGCAGAAGTTGGACCAATCATCTTGGCGTTGCCGAGACGAAGTGGCGAAGGTAACCTCCTTAGACCTTGTTGACCTCTCCACCTGGCCGTTTCGTCCAGCGGGTGGTAGGCAGACGAGTAGCGAGCTTCATCGAGGTTGGTTGCACAGGGGCTCGCCAAAACCTGGAGACAAATTGGACTTTCTTCGGTCCGAGACAATTTGCTGAGGGTTCATGCAGACGAAACACATGCAGGAAGAACAGCTCCACAGGCGGGTGGGCCGATGGCAGGCCTGGCAGCGGGCGAAATGCGCCATTTTGGGAAAAGCGATCCGTAATCACCCAAATGATGGGTGTTGCCAGACGACGGAAGGAGGTCAGTTATGAAAGTCCATGGGAAATGTTGGACAAGGTTGTGTTGGAATGGGGAGTGGCTGTAGTAGACTGCCGGCTGTGAGTGGCGTCTTGTTGCGTGCACAGGAGTCACAAAGTGAAACAAAGTCCTTAACGTCCTTTCCCAGCTCAGGCCACAATAGAACGAGATATCATGTAGAAGGTTCTCCGGGCGCCGGGATTTGGCCAGCCACAATGAGCAATGATCTCCATTTTAAGATAAGTTTGCGGAGAGCAGGGACGCACATACATCCACTTCCAGGAGGGGCTTCCAGAGGTCACTGGGGCTGGGCTTTTTTACGAGATAAAGAGTTTGGGGGATTATGTTTTCTGGAGTGTATCTTCACAACCATGTCTGAGGAACGGGAAAGGGGCGTCAGCTCTCTAATTCTTCTCGGCTGGCCTGAGTGGATCAGAAAACGAACTGGGGAGACGAAGAGTGAAACTAGCCTGGCGTGGGTTAAGTCGATGAGCCGTCTGCAGTATTGGAAGGTTCTGTGGTTTCCGCGTAGATAAGGTTGGAAAACGGGCGCCCTCAGCTGATACGCCACTCCTCTCATGGACCCAATTTTAATGGCTAGTAGTACGGTCGCCAAGCGTGTAATTCCTCTCGGCCGTGAGGAAACATCTTGTGCGAAGAAGCCGCACTGTTACAGTCTTACCCGTGGGCCCTTTTGCGTAAGAACTGATCCGGCTCCCACAGATGAGGCATCCACCTCCAGTGGAAGGTTGTGGAATCAGGACGTGCAAGGATACGAGGCCGTAGTGAGGCGGACTTGAGCTTTGAGAACGCTCCTCGGCACGATGGCCAGCTGCGATGGATAGGCTTGATTTATAGGTGAGGGTACTATCGGGGCCCTCCAGGGGCGTAGAAAAGTGGGGAATGATACTGGCGTAGTCAGTTGCAAAGCTCCAAAATCGCTGGATAGCCCGCAGGGCCCGGAGCTGGGCGGGTGGCCACTGCACACGACAGCAGTTTTGTGGTCCCATCTGTAGGCTGTCAGAGATGGACGTACCCCAGAAACGGGAGCTTGTTGATGGAGAGGCACCTTTCCCTGCTTGGCATACTAGGTGGGTCTCGAGGTAAGGACCGGAGAACCACCAGGATGTCATCAAGGTAGACTAACCAAACAGGTGTGGAGGAGATCCCTGAACACGTCAATTCACTAGCTCTGAAAGACAGTGGGTGCATTCGCACGTCCAAAGGGCATCCCAGGTACTTAAAGTGCCCATCCCTGGTGTTGAAGGCGTCTTCCATTTGTCGCCTTGCGGATTCGGACCAGTTGTAGGACCCTCTCAGCTCAAACTTGGAGAAAAATCTTGGCGCTGCAAGCGAGCAAAACAGTTCAGTGATCAGCTGGCAATGGATAACGTTTTTTTACCGTGATTCTTGTTCAAGCCCCGGTTAATCTAAGAAGGCCGCAAGGGTACCTTCTTCTTCTTCACGAAAAAAGAACCCGCGCCAGCGGGAGACGAGGGACTTTCTGGATGAAACCTTTCTGAGATTCACCTGGATGTCTCGGACATGGCTTGGGTCTCAGGAAACCGACAGTGGGTAGACGCGGGCCCGGGGAGGCTGGTACCGGCAGTTATTCCGAATTGGGCTATCGTAGGATGGCGTTGCGGAAGGAAGGTATCTCAGCTTTTTTGTCTTCAGTGAACACATCGGCGTACTCCAGATATATCGGGCGCAGCCCGGGCAACGGTTCCTGTATGTTGCGCGGGGAGCAGGGAAAGCAACGGGGAGGTGCCACCAAACAACGCCCCGACAGTTGGGACCCCCAAACGGATCAACCTCTAAGTAGACAGTACCAGGATTGGAGAGTGGAGCCGCAGCAAGGGAGTCCGAGGAGGATCGCCGACGAGGTGCGGATGGTCAGCACGTAGAGGAGACTTTCTTCTTTATGCAGCGCCCCACATGGAGGGACAGGGCTTGGTGTACGAACTGGATGGTGTCGCTAAGAGTCCCCACTGACGGATGAAATGACAAGTGGGTTTCTCCGGAGTTACACTGGGAAGCCGATTTACTGCTTCACTTGAGGGAGGGTGTATGAAGTTCCTGGCGGAGCCCGAGGTCCAGAAACGCTGGAACTGGAACGTGATACCAGTCTCTGACACGAACCTGCACGATGTCATCAAAAGGCGTGGTGAGGAGGAGGTTGCACCTTGGAAGCCGCTCCCACAGATCCTAGGTGGGGGGATTTTCCCCACAGGCTGGGATGCTTGGGGCAGTTCCTCGAAAATGCTTTGGGCCCCAAGTAGAGGCAAAAATTTCCCTTTGCACATGGGCCAACTTGCAAGAGAGAACCCGATCAATTGATGGGCTCCTCGGGGGGTGGGGTTTGACTGGGCCGGAGGCCCCGGAAACCCTTTTCCAGGGGGGAAACCCGGCGCATTGGGCGACTGACCCCCTTTCCCGAAATTCTTCCCCCCGTTAAGGGAAAGCGTACATCAATGCGGGGCGCTACCGGGATCAAGTCGTGGGGGAAAGGGGGGAGGTTCTAGTGGCCAAGAGTCTTTAACGGGCTTGAGACCCCTTTCTTGAAGGACACCAGAGGGGCCCTTGTTCCTTACAGTTCGAGGCCAGAGTAGGAATTGACCGGAGTCCCTACAGACAGACCCCCCGGGCGTAGTTTAGGAGGGCTGTTCGGGGAGGATCCGGGGCTGTTCCTCGAAACGTTGCGGAACCACTGAGGAGACTGTAGATCCACCCATGGATCTCTCTGTCCCACAGGGGTTAGCCCATGCGGGCCCTTCCCGGAGAGGAGGCTGCCACAAAACGCCCCCTTTCCCCCGTTCAGACAGGAACTGATCGGTCAAAAGCCCCACGTGCATAAGCTTTGGGGTGATGAACCCCCCTGCGAGTTTTGGGTCCCCCTCGAACTTGGACAGGAGCGACAGGCGAAGCTTGGGCCCCCTCAGACCACCGGAAACCCAGAGGCAGGAACAAAATGGGAGTGGCGAAGGTGTGCTGCGGACGGGAAGATTTTCGCAACAGGGGGATAGCGGGTGAGTTGCGCCCTGTTGGCCGGTTGCTAGACTGGGGAGCAACAAGGCGTCAATCCGCCCGGGCTGGGGGAACGGGACCTTGGCGGGTTTCCCTGGGCCGGATCCTACTGTTAGGGGCGGAGGTGGATCCCCTGGACCACCGCAGGCGATGGGGTAAAACCCACACCAGGGGTGGAATCTAAGTGGGCCCGGAAATTTACCCCAAACCCGCCGCAAAGCGGGGGTTTTGGGCTTTCGTGGGGGGTATCCACCCGGGCATACCCGGCGGGGCTTGCCTGGGGGCGGCCAAGGGTCTGGTACAAACGGCAGGCGGCTCGTGGCGTGGACAGGCAGGGGGTAGGAAGGCGGCTCTGGTTCGAGACGGTATAAAAGCAGGAGGTCAGGGCAGGCGGCAAAGGTTCGAGATGGGAAAGTAAAACAGAGGCGGTAACGGTAAAGGGATACAGAAAGTCTGGGGAAAACTTTCACCTGGGAAAATACACCAAGGATCCCGGGGAGGGCCGGCGAAGAGGGGGGACATAAAAAGAAGCAGTGCCCGGGAATGAGCCAATTTTCCGCGCACTGCCCCGTTAAATCCAAAGAGCCGGGGGCGCGTCCCTAGGGGGGGGGGGGCCCGCCGGGAGCTGGGAAAAGGCTGAGAGGGCATGGTCGGGTAAGTGGACGCCGGCAGGGCCGGGGGCCGAGCAGACCGAACCCGAGTGCGGGACGGGGGCCCCCCGGGAGCAGGGGTACCGCGCCTGGACCCGGGACAGTGGTCGCAGGGGTCCGTGACAGTTTGCTGTTGCCTTGTCTTTTAAAAGATTCCATAAAAAAGGGGATTTTTATTTTTTTTTCTTGCCGGGATTCCTTTTTCCATTTTTTTTAGAGGTTTTTAATGTTTTTAAAGTCATCAGATTCTAAAATAAAAAAAAAAATGGGGCTTTTCATTCAGCAAAAATGATCTTCGCGATATAAATGTAAAAAACCCTCAGGGGTACACAAAACAGACCAGACGAAGTGAGGCTCTGACGGGTCCCAACCCCTGTCCCGCCTCTTGGGGGCCCCACTTCTTAAAAGGTATCCCCAAAAAATGAAACTAAGAGCTTCATAATTTTGTGAGACCAGGACCAGAAAACGGGCACAGAACACAAAATGGGAGGTCGAGCGCAAAAAGTCGGCAACTGTCGGGGACGCGGTACCAAAACAGAAGTCAAAGAATAAAAGTAAGCCAAACCCAAATCAGTAAAGTCGGGCGGTGGTACAAATGAGAAGGCAAAGAATATCGAAACCCGGAAGAGTCAGGAAAAAAGAAAACCCGTAAAAAAAAGGGTTAGCTACAGATAAAATAAAAACCAAAAAAAGCAGGCGAAGCTGAAAGGCAAAATGAATCCTTTTATAGGGAACAGAGAAGTCAAAGCTGAGCTGATAGGCAGAAGGAATGCGAGACCAGATAGGGACAGAAGACTGTCAATCAAAAGGAGAAACATTAACTAAAGAAGTGCTGGAGGATTCCTGGCCACGGGAGTTGACCAGGAATCAATTAAACAAGAAGAGAAGTAAGACACAGTTCACACTGGTGAATGCAAATACAAGCATCAGGTAAGAAATCAGGGTTTACGTCGCAACGGCCGTGGCCGGCGACCAGAGCACGAAACTGGGGGTCTGTCAGGCATGATCATGACATAAGGAATCTGCTCTGCGAAATTTGCTTAAAGGATTGTCCAACTTCAAGAAAAAAAGAGGAACCAATGATATTTAATTATTTTTTTTTTTTTTAAACTCTCCTTTTTAATACCTAGCAGTCGGTGACCTCAGTGATCACGTGCCTCTCAATCAGCATCAGTGACGGTGATCCTATTGAAACAGCCCATGATCTCTGAGACCACTGATTCGCTGCAGAAGTCACATGCCAACTGTTTGTAAACAGCTGTTGGAGCTTCTAGTCTGGATAACTGGAGGTGAGTACAGTTTTTTTCTATTTTTTTCAAATTTCCTGCTTTTTTATTTTTTTAAGTTGGACATCCCTTAACATTTTCTCTCATTGCTTGTTTAGATTCTCTTTAATTTTTTTGGATCTTTAATAGCTTTTTGTTTTTTAAAGGATCCGAAAGAAAAATACAGAATCGACTTACCTTATTGACTGTTCACACTTACAGCATGATCTCCATTTAAGACAAAAAATTGAGACAGATCGTGTCAGCACTTTTGCATACTACTGACCTAATGTAAATTGGTTATCCTTGGTTTGAGGAAAAGCCGTGAAATGTCTTATTAAATCTGCCAGGACCACTGAACAGAGCCTCTGATAGCATTGTGAACACAACCTAACTCTTTTTTAACTGAGCAGCAATTAAGAGATGATTTGTTATATTCTATAAAACAATCTTTGAGACAAAGAGAGCCCAAAAAAATAATAATATTCTTGGTCTTGAGGGGATCCTCTAGGCATATACTACAGTAGCTATGACTATAGTTATGCCCATAGACTCATGATTCACATGTTACAGGGCTTTAGCACGTGATCTTAATTATTTTCTTGGCTGTGTCTACACAGCAAAGTTAAAATGATGTCCAAAATCGGATGGCATTTTAACATTGCTAGACCATGTTTTTTTTCACAGATTTGCAATAAAAGCCGCGGCTCTGTGTCGGATTTGCCATCAGCCCTGTACATTGAATGTATGGGAATCCGCTGGAATCCAGCAGATTTTAAAACTGACCGGAAAAATGTAGACTACAGCATGGATTTTGGATTGCGGTCTACACAGCACTGGGTCGTGTTGGATTTTCAGCGGATTCTACATACTGAATCCGCCTGAAATCAGATGAGAATACCGTGTCTTAGTCTGGTCTGGGGTGAGAATACATTTTTTCAGTCTGGTCTGTGGTGTGTATAACCTTTGGGTCTAGTCTGAAGCCTGAATTTATTTTGGAGGCAAGGCTAACTTTTGCATTTAGCAAAGTTTATAAGTTTGGGGTCTGCTTAAATTTTATGGTTTAGTTTAAGGTTTGAAGTAATGTTGGGATCCAGGCTGGCTTTTGGGTTCATTAATTTATTTTAGGGTATGTGCTGGGGTTTAGATATATTAAGGGGCTCTAATTCTGGGGTCTTAGCTACTGTCTGAATTTATTTGGGAGTCTAGGGTCTGTATTAATTTTGAGGTAAAGTCTGGGCTCTGAATTTATTTTGTGGCCAGGTCTATATTTATTAATAGGTCTGGGTTGGGGTCTGGACTATAAAAACTTGTTGTTGTTCAGAGATGTATATGTATGTAGCAGTGAGCCCTGACTTATATGATATACTGTATACAGGAAGAGGATTTTGGTTTTGCATTTGTCTCTGTATAAAGCAAATATGTGATAAGAATCATCTTTTTCCATAAGTAGTGATGAGCGAACAGTAAAATGTTTGTGTTCGAGTCGAACTTCGAACATTAAGAGGTTAATTTTTATACCTATACAGGTGAGGAGAAGCTGGAATTAATATCCATAACAGTAAACTGGATACTTGGAACAACTTAGTGAAGAAAATTTGGCTCTAAGAGTGACAGAAAAAATTGAGAGGCTAAAATACTTCCTGAGGGGGCCCAAAAGCCCCTTAGACATAAGAAGAAGACACCGTTATTGGAAATGGCACATGGTAACTGGCAGGAGTGCCAATAGGGCAGTACGGGCAGTGCTCCTGTCAGGGGCCCTAATCAAACTAGTAATGGGTGAGGGTCCCATTTGATTTGGCTGTATGGGGCCCTAAAACGGTTAATAGATGACTGATGGCAGCCCTGGTACTGGGGGGGAGGGAGGCCCATTTCACTTTTTGCACCAGGGCCAAAGAACTTGAGCTTTCGCCTCTGCAGGCTGGACTAGATTAGACGGCAGTTATATGTAATGAGAGAGAGAGAAGGGGGGCGTGGCCTGGCACAGTATGGAGCTGGTCACATAATCTTTGAGCTCTGAGGAAACTAGCTTAACCGGCTATATTCTAACCTGCAGTCACATTGATTCTGGGTCATTACCTGCATAAACCTCAGTCTCTGACTGCTCTGCTCTGGGCCTCTGGTTCCGGCTCGGCGATTCAAACAGGGGACGGCGTTCCCAGAATTCTGTACTGACTGGAGAAGGTTACATGCAGTAGGCCTGTAATTGACTGGCATTCAGCCAGAGCTGAGTTCTGGCCTGCCTCACTACACCAGCAGCTGCTTCCTCTGGTCAGAGCTGCATGACTCCTTGGTAAAGCCTCTTGGATCTCAGTTCTCCCCTGAGGGACTCTCATCTCTGCTTTCTCAGCAGCAATCCCGGTAGAGAGGAGAATGACCATTATCCCAGCTCTACCCCACATCAAGGGTTCCTGTACAGCTCCCAGGCTGACTTCCTTCAGTCCCAGAGGCCACTTTTTTTATTTGGTGTGATGAGATAACAGAGCGTGTGGGTGTTTAATGGTCACAATGACTCCTCAGCTTGTGCTGTTATATCTCATATCCCGGACTAGGGTTGTAATTAAAAGATAGGGCTATAAAAACTGTTCTCCTGCTCACACACCATTGCCATGGATACCACTCATGTACTCTGCTGTTTATTTACTCTCCATGCAAGGTCTTTCTAAACAAACTTCATGACAGGCTATAGGATTTCTGAAAGCTGGGGTCAGGAATTTTCAGCTAACCTGCATAATACAGATTTCTCCTGCTTACTGAGCTTTCTCATGCTGAACTGAGAAGGTGCTTTCTGGGTAAGGCAGTTTGGGGAGAGGTTGGAGATACTCTTCTACGATATGGGCGGCATACTAAAGATTCACAAAGACACCAATCCTACTATACCTACTGAGTTTTTTCAAATATCCATCTTCCAATTCCCAGGATCGGATTAAAGTTATCCCAATCCCTCCATTATCTCAATCTTCATCACGACCGGATTCTGTAGATTTCTCGACCATCAGGATCAAATGGAACAAGGTCATGTTATGAAAAGCTCCCTGCAAACGTTTATTCTCCTCATTAGGAGTCGCTACAATCTGACTTTAAACAGATGATGGGTGAATTTCGCTCATGACATCCAAGCTAGTCTCAGAATGGAACACGTTGAGAATATGGATAGCGGAATTTGCTAAATCACACAAATGTATGATGATGCTATTGCCGCCCTTGATGAGAAGTGCTAAAAATTATCCTCCAAAGTTCTAGATCTTGAAGATCGACTCCAGAAGAAAACATATATAGGCTAGGCCAGTTAATACGGTTATCTTGGGACGTAATTCAGTCCGTAATTAGCGCCAGAAGTTGCCCATTTTACGGGCTGTATCCGTCCCAGTAACTACAGTAATGCACGTTCTCATAGGAGAATATGCTTTACGTTCCTCTCCCCTGCTTGGCGGGAATATCGCGAAGGGGGTGTTAATTGACAGGTCACTTTCTGCGGCGTATTAGCGACGGCTTGCATTGACTGTCTATGGGCGGAGAGGGTGCGATGCTTAGGGCCGGGCCCCCTGTCACTCCCCCGCTCCGCCCCGGCCCCCGGCCACACGGCATAATTGCGGGGGCGAAAATTACGCCCCGCAGTTTAAGCCGTGGTGTTACATAGGCTACGAGGTATTCCGGAGTCTGTACAAACAGACTCTTCCCACAATTCTTAATGATTAATGGCTATTGTTCTCCCTTGAAGCTCATCTCTAGACATAACAGTAGGACCGCATTCATCAATACCTAAACCAAAACACTTTTCCCGCTCTTTACCTAGGGATGTAATTGAAAAAATCACTTCTTTGGCACTAAGAAAATTTCCTTAAAGCCATCAGAATAAAAGTTCGACCTTCAGAGAGGTTTTTACGGACTTATCGAATCTACCGACCTCTCTGCAGGGACAATGCTAGAGGAAAGAATTTGACGTTTACAAGATCCTCAGGGAGAATTTATTGCATATCCAATGGGGGTTCCAGTGAAATATGTCACAAGGAAATTTATACAAATGTATTGCTTCTCCTGCTATGCTAAAGATTTATTTAATTCATGGAAAACTGCTTGTCACTCTAACAAATTCGTCCACCCGAAAGGGAGGGGGGGGGGAGGGGGGGAAGAAGTCTAGACCGGAACATGATCACTCCCATCTGGTCGGAGAAACACCAATATCCTAGAAAAAACCAGATGATTGAGCCTGGAAATCTGGTGATCTGCGTCTACTTACTGTTTCCTTGAGTATGCTCTCTTACATTTGTTGCTCCCTTAGTTACTTCTTGAAGGTGGGCTTTGCTCATCATTCTGTAAGTGCCTGCACTGAACTTTCCCCAAAATTATTTCCACTGAGGAAATATTTAGTTTGCAAAGTCTTTACTGTTACTTGGTTTTCTGTTGTTATTGTTTTGGCCATGAAACATCTCTTTACTTGTAGTCCTGTATTTAACTCTTCTTCGGGACGTACATTATTGTATCTGTGTTGCTAGTCCTCTTCTTGATTCTTAATGGGTTTTAAAATTATCTCTTTTAAAAATTGCTAACGCCTTAATTCCACGTTCAAACGCTCACTTTTCTGGAGAGATCGTTTTGTAATCTAAAGCAGATATAGTTTGCGTTTCAAGGACCCATTTAATTGCTCAGGATTCTGGGAGGACTAAAGAATAAAAATTTCCATACTACTATTTTACTCTCTCACAATGTAAAAAAGCTGGTTATCGCCTCTTTTTATTTAAGGAACTCCGGTAGCATTCAACCTTTATTAATCAATTATTGACCCAAACATAAGATATATCAACCTGCATGTGTGAAATAAAATCGATCCTTACAAATCCTTCCCTTTCCGCCGAATCTGGCAGTTTGATCTTTGTCAAGTCCACAATATCTAAGGCTAGGGCAATTTGTGAGGTAGGTTTAATTACTTTTGTGGAGATTTTTAATCTAGTTTTGGACTTGCTAGCATGAAGATCCTAGGGGGTTAGTGCTGCAAGATATACTTCCGAAACTTTTAATTTACACAAGAGAAAATCTACATGACCCTTGGAAGATACAACCACTCAATGAGATAGACTATACATTTTCTTCCACCTCCATTAAAATACCCATTCGGGATTGACTTTTTTCTTTAGGATCGAAAAGATCTTGTGAATGTGCGAAAACTAAAATTGGCTTATCACTTGTTCCGCCACGCTCCTAAACTCTCTCCTTATCGACCATATGGAGAAACATCTCCAAATGTTCCTGGAGATTGGAATCTGTTTTTGTTTAACTCTGCCAACAAATTACCTTCGGAAGTATCGGGAGACCTCAGGAATATTACAATATTAATTTCCCCTTATGCTCCTTCCATAGAATCTTTTAATGGGTGTGCCATCACAAGGCATATAATTAGAGGTATCGGCATGAAGTTTGCATCTATAAGAAAAAAGCTCCATCAAAGCAGAGGATCAATAAGATCTTGGACAACATTAAGAAATTAGATAAAAGTTTCAAACCTAACCAAACCCTAGATGTCTAAAAAGAACTTATTAACCAATGAAATCTTTTACGGAAGCCTTTTTTTAATAATGAAACATGAAGCACAATGGCGAAAACTAAAATTTAAATTTTTTTTAATCCAAGGAGATTATGACCTACTAAATTGTGGCGCGCAGAGTTAAGACCTTCAGCCGTTCTAAAATACCTTATATTTCACTCCAGATAAGGGCAAAATTAGGGACCAACTTATATCCAATTCCTTTGCGGGATTTATTACCATTCCCTTTATAATTTAAACAGGGGACGACCCTAATCTCCTTCCATTAGCAGATCAAATTATCAATTTTGCTAAATAAGTGGGCTTTCCGGTTTACTGAAGAAGACTGGGTCACAACTGAATTATCCAATTACTATGATGGAAATTAGATAAAAATATTAATCATCCAAACTTAACAAAGCGAAAAAAAACCACAGGAAGTCGGTGAATAACTCACAAGAAGTGCGCCGCAAAGGCTTCCAAAGTCCGTAGATATTGTAAAAACGAAACCTTTATTCTTCAATAAAATGCACGGCAGGCACAAGGCAGACAGAACCCCCGATATGTTAAGCTCGCCATATCGGGGGGGTCTGTTGCCTTGTGCTGCGTGCATTTTTATAAGAATAAAGTTCGTTTTTTCAAATATCTACGGGACCTTGGAATCCTTTTGTGGCGGCTACTCTTGGAGTTACGTCACCGGACTTCCTGTGTGTTTCACATTTGTGATCACCGCTGAGGCCGGCGGTGTGGACGTATGAGTGAGACGAAACACTAAGAGGATCCGCGCATATTCATAAGGGTCGTTGCCAATCTTAGGTGAGGCCCTTGGATTTCTCTGCTTATTAACACTTAACAAAGCACTCCGGACAGATGGTCTTTTCAAAATGAGTACTACAAACTTATTTAAATCCTTCTTCTTCCATATGGTTCATTTTCAATCAATATTGTAAGGATCTCTCCTCTGAAAATGCTTCATGCAACGGGGGGACCATTATCCCAAAAACCGGGTAAAACTTCAGATTTAGTCACTAATACAGGACCATATCTTTGTTGACAATGTGATTAAACAATTTTATTCTAAACTTATTGCCTCCGGTTAAAACGAACATCTCCCATCGTTGATTAATAAATTGATCCAAGTAGGGTTTGTGAAAGGTCGGCAAACCAGAGATGGTGTTCGTAGAGTATTAGATGTCTTGCATTTCCTTTAATCTAATTAAACCACTTCGGCCTTATCTTTTAGAGGCAGAGATAGCCTTTGACAGAATTAATTGGGATTATATTAAAGAGGGTATTGAAAAAAAATTTGGCCTTCTCTGTGCGATTTACAGGTGCAATTACGGCTCTGTATACCTCTTAGCTGCAGTATTGTCTTCAGGGTTTTCTTTCCAGCCTTTTCCCTTATCTAATGGTTACCCGACATGTTGCCCTCTTTCCCCCTTTATCCTTCACGCTTTGTATAGAGCCTTGGCAGAAAGTATCAGAAGTTATAACCTTTTACCAGGTATTGATGCCGCAGGATATCGAACATAAAATCAGTCTGTATGCGGACGACAATTTTGATTATGTGTCGAGGGACCCTGCTTCCTCTATTCACATTTACTACATATTTTAGATGCTTATAAGTAAAGTGTTCCTACTATAAACAAAACTTATCTAATCTTCCTGATGCCTTTTTAGATGTGCAACCTTCAGGTCTAGCAGACTTTCCGCTTTCAGTTTATTTGCTTGACACTTTTATTTCCTATTTGGTATTAAAAATATTTTTTCATTACAAAATACTATTAACTTGCAAGCATATCTGCTCCTATCTTACACCTATCTTGCCCGCATGACAATTTTATTCACAAAGCTCTTCTCCTTCCTTCACATTGTACTCATCCACACGCTATTTTCTCTGCAACCACCCCAAACCTCCAGCTCACAGATTATGCACAAACGCCACTCATTATTCATCACTGACATCTGCGGTATTTTTCATTCTCTGCTTCTGCCTTGCAGGGGGGATATCTTCCCAACCGGTTACACCTTCCTTTATGCTCATCCACCTCATCCTTGCTCCCATAGAAACCCTGTTAACCTCCCTTGCTATTCGCTGTACGTTTTTTTTCTCCCCCTTTTAAGGCGCCCCTAGGGAAACCCCGCCCGACCGTCGCAAAAAAACTCACTGTTTTGTTAAATAAACCTTTTTCCTCCCCCAACCCCCTAAACCGGGGCGGGCCCTCCCCAAAATCATGGCTCCAAAAATCTGACCCCCTTTTTCCCTTGCCGCTTAAATTTATGGGGGGTTTACTTTTTCACCCCACCCCCCCAGACCTGAAACGGCCGGGGGTAAAAGGATTTGGGCATTTTTCCCTCTTTTCCAAAATGCACTTACCAGTAAAACCCCCCTGCACCCTCCATACATTTTTCCCCTTCCTTTGAGGTCCAAAACCCCTCAACTCTTTTCTCCCCCTTTTTTCCCATCGGGAAAGGGGGCAGTTGCTACAGACCCCCCGGCCCTTTTTCCCCGCCATTTTTTCGGGGTTATTTTGCCCCCTGGCCCCACATTTTTTTCCCCTCTACGAAATACCCACTCTCTTTCATGGGTTTTTTTCCAACATCCCCATTGATGCCCCCCATGTCCCCTTTCCCAAAACCCCCTCACATTCCTTTAAATTAACCCCCTCTTTTGGGGCCCTCGCATTTTAACTGACCCCCAACCCAAAAGGGAAGGGGAAACCCCTTTTCTGGATCGGGTTTTCTGTCATTTTTTCCCTAAATTTCTAACTTTACAAATTTCTCCAAAATGCTCTCTCTGACCAAAACCCTTTTATCTCCTTCTTTATAAAAAAAATTCCCTCGCCTTCCTGGACAAACCTCCCCCTTTTTCCTTTCAAAAATATCCGCCCTTTAAAAAATCAGGAACTCACTAGACACCATACATCTTCACGGGCCCCGCCCCCAATCTCCCCCCTCTCCGTCCTGACCGGGCTTAAAACGTTACAATGAAACTCCTCAAAACCCAAACCCTGGAAAATTTTGGCACCACTCACAAACCCCGAACCACCAGATCGTCCCGACCTTTTGGCAAAAACACCTCAACTCTTTTTTCCCTCCACGATTTTCCGGGTGTGCTGGGGGGCTGGGAGAAAGAAAAAGGGCAAACCTGCGGGACTTCTCCACAAACAAAAAAAAGCTCAGGACTTTTTCACACTCCCCTTTTCCACTGCGCCAAACAAAAATTTTTCACCTCCCTCCACTCAACACTACACAAAAACCCCCAAAACGCCTTTTTTGACACCTTCCACTCCCCCCTTTAAGGCCAAAAGAAAAAAGGCTCCGGGTCACCTGACCTCTGGGGCTAAAACCCGGGCCACTAAAATTTCAAAAAAAAAATGAAAAAACCCCGGCAAAAAAAACACATCACAACCCCCAAATAAACCCATCCTTTTCCCCCCCCGGGCCATTTCCCAAAAACAAACTCCCCACCCTTTAAAACCCCCGACGACGAGAAAATTTCCAGGCCCCTCCTGCCTGCCGCCCCACCATTTTCTCTCCAGACCCCAAACCCAAACCCCCCTTTCCCAGTCCAATTTGTCCAGCGGGTCCCCCTCTCCCCTTTAAATTTGCAATCGTAACCCTCCCCCCCCTTCCACTGGGATCTTTCCATCTTCATTCAAACACCCATCAAAAACCCCCTTTACTAAAAAACCCCTTTTCTGGACCCTTCCTGTGCCCCAAACTACCGACCTTCCCTTTTAACCTGCCCTTCATCTCCTTAAAATTTCCCGGGAAAAGCTTGGTCAAATTTTCTCGCCTAATCCGTTTAATCTTCTGCAAAACCTTTTCTCACCCTCTGCAATTATTTTCCGGACCCCAACACCCCAAAAGGAAAAACTCCCTTATTTAAAAAGTCCCAAATGACCCCCCTAACAGAAAAAAATCTCAGGGTAACTACCCCCTTCTGCTTCTCTTAAATCTCCGGCACATTTGACACGGGTTGATCACCAACTTCCCTCAGCAGGGCTCAGCCCCAAATTGGGCTCCAAACCCCCGCCTCGCTTTTTTTCTAAACCCCCCTCTCTGACCGCCCCCCTTCCGTGTCCTTTTTCCGGGGTTTGGGACCTCCTCTCCTCTTCCTCTTGCTTTTGGGGTTCCCAGGGATCATTTTCTAGGTCCCCCCCCTCTTTTAAAATTGTAACACCCCCCAAATTGGAAAAACCATCAGTATTTTTGGGCTTCCCTCCCATCTCTATGCGATGACCCCCCAAATTTTAAACACCTTCCCCCTGAACAAACACCCCTGCCCGCTACAAAACACCAGTGACCGTCGGTCCGCTTTCTCCGACATCTTTCCCCTCTCTCCATCTGAAACAAAACCTAAACAAGACTGAACTTCTTGTTTTTTTCCCCCACACAAACCAACCACCCCCCGTTTTTTTTTCTGTTTCTGTATTTTGGAAACCCACCTTTTCCCTCCTGGGCAGCAGGCCCGCTGTTTTGGGTTTATTTTGGAGTTCTGATTTTAACCTTTTCACCCCATATACCCAAAACCCTTTTCCCCCTTTCCTGTCACCTCCCACTTCAAGAACATCTCCAGAATCCCCTTTTTTTTTCCAACGGGAAAAAAACCAAACTCCATTGTTGCTCTTTTTTCATTCTGGGCTTAAACTACTGTAACTCCTTTTCTTATCGGTTTTCCCTCTCTGCAAACCTCCCCTCTCCAATCTGTCCAGAATGCAGCAGCCAGCTTATCTTTCTCTCCCGTCGCTTTTACTGATTGCCCTTTCCCCGTGTCATCCGCATTGGTTGCCCTTTCCCCCACAGGGGTAAAATATAAACTCAGCACTCTAAACCCCTAAAGCTCTCCACAGTGTTTTCTTTCCCCCCTTTCATCTCCTCCCTCGTCTCTGTCTACCACCCCATCCCCCGGGTCTCCCCCCTCTTTCTTTATGTTTTCCCAATTACATTCCTCCCTCCCTCTGAACCTCCCAGCCCGCCTCAAGATTTTACACGTGGGAGCGCCAATTCTTTTGAATAAAAGCTACCGCGGGCGATTTTAGGGAAATTTTACAACCCACCCGTTTTAAGAGGGCCCTGGGAAAAAACATCTTTTCGTTTGGGGGCCCCCCAAGATCCCTTTTCCCGCTACACACACCTGTCACTCCGCACTTGGGGACTCACCAGGGACTTAAAACTGTATATAAATGGGAAAATCCCGGGGGGCAGGTTCATCCATCTTTCATGTTTAAAACCCCCCCCTAATTTATGAAACATGGCCGGGGCCAAAAGTAAACTTTGGGACTTCTTACCGTATTTTTTACCCATACAAACCCCAATAATTTTAAGCCCTCACGAGCAGGGGCCCCACCCTTGGGCTCATCTGTAAAATACTTTTAATTGTAATGTCTGATGTTTACCCTTTTAATTTTATAAATGCTGCGGAATAAATTTTGCGCTATATAAATTAAAAAGGATTTTTTATTATTTAATTTTATTAAATTTGCCGGGAACTTTGGACTTTTGGATATTACACATTTTGTCCCCCAAAGTTGATAGATTAAATCTTTTTTTTCCCTTTTCCTGGATCGCAAGGGTTAATGTTTTTTAAAAGTGCTTTTACCTAAATAACTTTTTAATAAGGGAGATGTCTCCCTTTGTGTTTTTCCCTCGCTCGCTTTAAAAAACTTTCAAAACCTTTTTACTAAAAATTTTAAATTTGGGGGGAAAGAGGCCCAAAATGTAATTAGGGCGATATTTGTATTTACAGTCCAAAAAGGGGGGAAATGTCTGTGCCCAACCTTGCATTGTATAATGCAGCATCTATTTTGGATGCCAGCTACTTTCTGTGGAATAATCCAAGCATACATCACTGGTCCCAGCTTGAAAACGCCACCTGCTATCCCTACACGGTCAGAGATCTCCTTATTGCCTTACTTTTAGGAATTACTATCCCTAATAGCGACCTACCCTCTCTTCAACACTTACTTCTATCGTGGAACAAATATGTTGTGAAGAATCATCTGATACCTATTTCAAGACAGTTGTGTCCGATTTTAATTCTTCAGTTATGTATCCCTCACGTCTCCCTTTATGATTGGATATCTAAGGGGATTCATACGATTGCCCTTCTTTATTCTGATGAGCAACTTAAACCTTTTTCTGACTTAACTCGGGATTTCAATATTGCCCAAACTACATTTTACAAATATCTTCAAGTTAGGCATGTTTTGAATGATATGCAACACTTGGGGAGGTTGAGAGTGGAGTCCATATTAAGCCGTTTTTTGAATACTGTTACTAGATATGAGAAGGGATTATCCATTTCCTATAACCAATTGTTATCAGTTACGTTTCAATCATCCCCTAGCTATTTTCTTAAATGGGAAAAGGAACTAAATGTAAAATATACAAATGAGGATTGGATGTTAGCAGCTGCAACCTATGTCAAGTTCTCAAGGTGTGTAAACCACTTGGAAATCATGAAGAAAATCCACCTTAGGTGGTACCTTACACCAAATCGTATTTGCCATATTTCTCCTGGTTATTCCAATCTTTGCTGGAGAGCTTGTGGTAGTGTAGGAACCCCTATGCATATGTGGTGGTCATGTCCTTTTGTTAAAAAGTTGTGGTCTCAGGTGGAGTCAATGGCTAAAGAAATTTTCCAATTTAACATTTCATTCTCTCCACAAATGGCTATACTCGACTTGACCTTAGATGATTACCATTTGTCTTTCCAAACTGTCCTTTACCATCTTTTGCTCGCCACCAGACTGACCATAGCAGCTCACTGGAAATCGGCAGAGATTCTTAGCACTGCAGAAGTTATCGATAGAGTAAATTTCCATTTTAAATGTGAAACTTGCTTGGCGATTCTTCCACACCTGGTAGCTGGAATTAAAAATAAATGGACATTTTGGACTGAGTCCAAGTACTTTGTGATTGGTTAACTTTGTTGATAATTATTCTATTCTTTTACTGAGCTGTTTAGTTCTGCTCTTGGGTAAAGTTTTCGTTTGCTGAACATTTGCTGAACATTTGCTCCGCAGACTGATTCTCCTATATCTCTACTTGAGATACAAAATGTCAATTTTTATCTGAGTGTATTTCATGGCAATTGTTTTAATTTTTGTTCTGTTCTTTTTCCCCTGCGTTGGGGAATTTCTTTCTTTTTGTAAAACTGTTATAATCTCAATTAAAATTATGGTTTAAAAAAAAAAAAAAAGAGAGAAGTGTATATATATGTGGATCACAATAACGCACTGCTATATTTCAGCATTATGTGGATTTAAAATCTGGCAAAATTACACTTTTTGCCTTTGAGTAATATTTACCAACAGAGAGAACTCTATTTCCTGGATATATATCTGTATGACAATAACACATGGTGTATTTGAAAGGTATTTCACCCCCGAAACTGCCACAATGAACTTTTCTCCACTCCATTAATTTTCACCAACCAACCACTATTTAGAATATATTTCTTTGTATAGGAGAATTGGAGATGGTGCGTTATAAAATGATTTCATCCCCAATACTGCAAAAATTGAACTTTTGGCCACTGAGTATGATTTAGCAAATCCAAGCACTCTGTATATATCCATGTGTATGAGAGTTAGGCGTTTTGTGAGCCTGCAAATGTTGCCAAATAATAGCTTCTGGGTGTGGGAAAGATACAGCCAGCAATACCCTTACTATTGCTGTCTATGGAGAGGAAAATACTATCTAACTAACTAAGAGCAGTCTGTACAGTACAGAGAGTGAGCTGAAAATGGCTTTCACAAGGCAATACAGTGAAATATATATAACATGGTCATGTGATTTTAGCAGCCAATGAGAGTCCTACACCTCAGCGATGACGTTTTTGACACTTCTCTGTGCTTTGCACTGATTGGATGGCTGCCAAAAGTGCAGAAAGGTGCTGAAAATGAAAATGGCGTGTCGAACGCCATGTCGAACTTGAACATTTACTCGAACGAACAGTAAAATGTTCGGTTCAAGTTCGAGAAATCGAGATGTTCGATTCGAACTTAATTTATCTCGAACGGTTCGATCAACACTATCCATAAGTATAAAAGAAACTTCATCCTTGTAAGTTTCACTCATAAAAGTGTTTATGTAATTGTTTGGTAGCTTCTACATTCTCACTATATTTTAGGTCATGTTAGACGACAATAGTTAATCTTTCTGAGGTTTATGTAAATATTCTCTAATGCAGATAATGTTCCAGTAAGTCTTTTGGTCGTTACAAAATATACAAGATTTCATGAACTATACAGGACTAACTAAAAAAAAGTTACTAAAAAAAAGCTTGGGATTTGCTGTTTTATTTTTGAAAAATGTATCTCACTTATAGTAAGTAATCTTATGTAATAAAATGATAACTGTAAGAGACAGAGTGTCTACAATAATTGAGTTTCTTCCTTTTTCGTGGGATTTTATAACACTTTTATCAGAAGTATTCTATTAATAGAAGGTGGTTACTAGCACAAGCGACTTAAAATTTTATACACATGGAATGAGGTTAATCAGTTGCATAAACAACAAGAAATGGTTTGTTTAATGTTTCTTATATGATATATTGTTGTTAGCTGACTCCTCCTTCTCCTACTTCTCTAGGTCCCCAGGGCTGACTGTGCAGACATTCCCCATTCTTCATCAGGTGACTGGGAGTCCCAGAGGACCCAATTGAGCAGGGAAAACCCCTTTGATTATGCCACGGTCATGGGCTGCGGCAGTCTAAGGGTTAAGTGCTGGGGATTGGAGGCTTCCTCCGCTCCCCAATGTTTACAATGTTTACAAAGACTGCTCTAGGAATGGAGCTGTTAACAACAGCTCTGTTCCTAGTGCATCTGCAGCGCTGATAGATACAAAACTCCTCTGTCTACAGATTAATGACCTGCATCGCCTGCTGATCATTAAGGAGTTAAAGCCTAGTGAGTGGGATAATCATGGATATGGATAGTACAGAACCTTGGGGTACACCACTTACAACCAGGGACCATATACAGAACTAAACTCTGGTCTACTATTGTTTAACTTTTTTTTTTAAAAAAAAAACTATAAATAATGGCATTTATATACAGTTTCTGTAAGCTGTTTATACATTACAAGCTAATTTAGACATGAAGGGCCTCATGTATGAAAACTGTCTAGATCTAAGACTTTTTTGTTGACCATAGCAACCAATCAGAGCTCCTATTTAATCTTTCCAGAGCATTATATGAAATAAAAGGGGAGCTCTGATTGGTTGCTATGGGCAACAAAGAAAATCTTAGACCTAGACAGTTTTCATACATGTCCCCCAAAGACTGTTTGGACACCCATTTGGCAAATGAGATTCAGTGTCAATAAATGTAAAGTTCTTCACCTAGAGGCAAAGATCAGGTTATGCCCCTGACTAAAACCACATGACATTGCACCAGATTACACCTCTTACTACACCCAAGCACATGACACCACAACAGGCCACACCTCTAACTACATCAAAGCACAAAGCCTCAGGTAGGTAGGCAAGGCCCCAACTAGGTAAGTACATAGGTAGACAAGCAGGCCCCCAATTAGGTAGTCACCCCAGGTAGGTAAGTAATGCTTGGTAAGCAAGGACCTAAGTTGGTAGTCATCATGCTGCCTATGTCGCCATGCTCCCTTATGTCCTGTAGGTCAAGGGTCTCCAACTCGAGTCTCAAGGCCCACCAACAGGTCATGTTTTCTGGCTCTCCTTAGCATTGCACAGGTGATTTAATTATGCTGCACAGGTGACTTAATTATTGTCAGTGCATTCTGTGGGAGATCCTGAAAACATGACCTGTTGGTGGGTCTTGAGGACTGGAGTTGGGGAACACTGCTGTAGGTCACTGTTCTAATGCAGCATGTGGCCTTTCAGGCTAATTGGCAAGGCAGCCCTGGATGTCTGAGGTTGCGCAAACAGTTAAAAAAATCAGCGCCAACCCAGGGACCAAGGCACATGCCTCCGACCATCCAGGATAGCCCTTAGAATCCAGGACTGTTTCAAGGAATCCGGCATAGTTGGCAGTTATGCATGATGTATCTTTGGGGAAACAAACTGGGAGAGTAACTTGTTCAGAAATATGTGAGTGTACTTGTAAAACATAGACTACATAAAATCATGCAATGTCAATCAGCCGCCTCTAAAGGCAGCAGGATATTGTCTAAAATTATGTATAAAAAGAGGCATTGATGTAATGAGGCCTTATATAGAAAATGCTGTTTAATTTTGGACAATGGTCTACAAAAAAGAATAACCTGTAGTTTAAAAAAGTACATAGAAGTTTTTTTCTGTAAATCTGCACTAATTCATCCAGATTTTATTGTGAATTTATTGTGGATTTTACCACATATTTTTTACATTGATTTCAACGAGAGAAAGCAAAATCCACATTGAAATCCAGAGATAAACCTTTCCTGCACATTTTAGTACAAAGTTTTCTTCCTCCCATTGAAGTCATTGTAGACAAATGCACTAAAAAAATCAATGATAAATTTGGGACAAGCTCAGCACTATTTGCTGTAGGTTTTTGTGTGTGGGTTTACAGCTAAAATATTGCAGATTTTATTCTTTCGATTTTTTGAGGAAAATTTGCAGCAATAAGCAACAATGCAGTATTGGATCAGCAAGAAACCATTAATTTCAGGATTTTTTACTTTAATGGGTGAAAGCAAAATCTACACTCATGGGCTACTTTTAAAAGAAACCGTTCCCTTCAGAGAAGGCCTGAATTATATGAAATGCAATAAGTAGACTATATAGCAGATTAGACAACATGTATCAATTAACCTAACAAAACTCTTCAGAATCATTTTGCTTTTCATTCAGTAAACTGAGTTCCATACAGTTTTCAGCAGGAAATTGTGCATACTTTATTTTTAACCAGGATGATCAGGATTTTAGTTTTAACTTTATTATAAATGTGCAAAACCTACATATACATGCACAGGAGAGGCAGCATCTTTTTCACTTCCTTGCTTTTCGGGAGCCAACACACCCAGACACTTCCTGTTCATGTCACTTATGACATTTATTAAGACGAGAAGTCAAAACAAAAAGCTTGTCGCTACAGAGGAAGCCGCGGTTTTTCTGGCCTGTTGTTACACTTTCCATATCGTCATTCTCTACCAATGAAATTATATATCACTATGACAACGGTGCGCTGCAAATTATCAGCGGCTGGAGAGTTCGTTTTCAAAAATATCAGGACCAGCGCAATTTTTTTCTGACCTGATATTTTGTGGAGATGACAGGAGTTGCAGAATTTTAGGGTGTTTGGATTTCGGGGAATGGATTTAGTGTTTTGCAGGTGCTGTTTGTATAGCAATGGGTGTGCCATACGTCTGACAATGGCTATGAGACCCACTTCACAGGCCAACTACAGTTGGGATAATCTTGCTAGGGGCATACACAAGATTTTCTCAAGAGGTTAAGCACTGGGGCAGCACTGTGGCTGAGTGGTTAGCATTATTTCCTTGTAGTTCTAGGGTCCTGGGTTCAAATCCAGGACAACATCTGCAAGGAGTTTATATATTCTCCTCGAATTTGTATGGGTTTCCTCCAGGTACTCCAGTTTTTCCCTCACTCTAAAACATACAGATAGGATAATTTGGAATTTAGGCTGTAAACCCCAATAGGGAAAGGGACCAATGCGAATAATGACAATCTCTATACAGCACTATGGAACATAACAGTGCTATTTACATAAATAATAATGACTTCAATACAAATTAATTTAAAAAAATAGCTTTAAATTCAGAGTATTGTGCATGCTGCATTTAGCTCTTACTACAACTGGAGGAGGATGTGATGAACTTGCTCAGTCTGGACCACAAGGGAGTAGGGGAAACCTCTGGTCGGCCCATGGACATCCCTGGCTTGGAGTTGCTTTTAAGAGAGAAAGGGAGATAAAGAGAAGCAGAAAGCAAGAGTCCCATGTGCAACATGTGTTGTAGCTGTAGGGTAAACCCCAAGAAAAAATTCGATAGATAGGCCTCAAAAATCAACTCCACTGATGGGCCCCAAACCAATTACACTGGTGGGCCCCAAATCTACTCCACTGCTGAGCCTCAAGAACCAACTCTGCAATCCCCAAATCAATTCCACTGGTGGGTCTCAAGAATAAACTCCAGTGGTGGATCCTAAGAATCAACTCCACTGATGGCCCCCAAAAATCAACTCCACTAGAGGGTTTCAGGAATTAACTTCACTAGGGGGCCTCAGATACCCCAGTCCAACCCTGATGATTACCACTTATTTGAGAAAAAGTTCTTGGTCTCCTGTTCTGTAGAGGATCTGTAATATGCTGCCTATCAATGTAACAGACTACACACAAGTGATGTAATGCTTTCTGCTTCAAGTTTTCTAGTGGGACCAAAAAATATTTTCATAATATTTTACTAAAAAAAAAAAACCTCCCCAAACAAAAATTAATCAACCTTATTTTTCATTACAAATTTATTTTTTTACTATTTACGATATTTATACCATATTACATTGCATGAAAAGACACCGTGTGGTTTTATGTTTTTTTCTCCTTTCCCTCAAACAAAGATATGTAAAAAAAAAAAAATAGGCATTAAGGGCAACATGTATGATTTATGGTGCTTAGACGCCAATTTTTAAGCGCATTGCAATAGTATAGAATGTGCCCGAATTTATGAACTTGTTCTACTGTGGGTCATAAACCAGGCACATTCCAGCGCTAAGACAACACTTCTGGCTCAGGTAAACCACTTTGAAAGTGGTTTACCTGTTCCAGCAAATGCTGTACTGAAGCTATAAATCTATTTTGTACAGTTCTAGTGTGTCCTACCTCCAGCACGCCCTTCAAAATCAGGCGCATTAGAAAGTGCTGCGGGCACTCTGTAATGCGCCTGATACTGGCATGTGGGCGATTTAAAATATAGCGAACAGGGCTGCGCTAGATCTCGGGCTGAAAAAACGCCAGCCCCGTTCATACATGTCGCCCTAAATGTACTCCAAAATGGTGCCAATAAAAAAATTCAACTTGTCTGCCAAAAATAAGCCCTCATTAGGCTTCATCAACTGAAAAATACAAAAAAGTTATAAAACTTGCTGCAACACAATCAAAGTTGACCATGACATTCCATGAAATAGGTATTTATTGTGCAATAGTAGGTCAATATATAAAAAAAAAAAACTATATGTCATTGGCAGGGGCTTTTGTTTTAGGGCCCCAAAAATGGGGGCCCCGGGGGCCCCTTTGTGTTAAGTTTTGCTCGTAGGGCGGAGTTCACACGGGCTTTTTTCAGCCACATCGTGAACTGCAGCATGTTTTTTTACGGGAAAAAAAAACTGTGGGGGCCCCCCAGCGCCCCCCTTGTTTTTATTTCTCCTGAACGGGAAAATTCCTAGCTTCGTGAGTCCCAGTAAATTTTCCATAATGTCGGCCCTTGGGCCCGGGCGTTTTTGAAGCGCAATTGGGGCTTGTTCACCGGCTTTTTTGGACCCTTTTTATGGATCCTTTTTTTACCCACTTAAAAAGCGCTCCGGAAAGCGGATCCGCAAAACGCAGCTTTGGGATACTTTTTTTTGGGGATCCGTTTTCAATGCTTTTTCAGCTTTTTTTTACCCCATCCGTTTTGGGGGTGCTTTTTTCCCAAAAAACAGAGAGGGGAAGTTTTCTCTCTCTCTCCCTTCTCCGCCCCCCCATTCATTCATTCTTTTCATTCTATTTTCCCTCCCCCCATTCATTTATATGCACCCCCATTCTTTATATGCTTATATGTCCGCCCAGACCCCCATTATTATATGCCTGCCCCAAAACCCCTTTTCATTATTTGTCTCCCCCCAGCCCCCCATTCTTTTATATCCCTTCCCCAGCCCCCTTTTTTCATTATATGCCTGCCCCAGCCCCCATTCATTTATGCCTGCCCCAGCCCCCCTTTCATTTTTGGGTTCCCCAGACCCCCTTTTCTTTATATCCCTGCCCCAGCCCCCAAATTTTTTTATATGTTGCCCCAGACCCCTTTAATTATATCCCTTGCCCCGCCCCTCCACTTTTTCCACCGCCGTTTCCCCCCCGCCCCCGCCGCCGCCGCCGCCACCCCCGCTCCCGGGAACCGGGCGCTGCCCCCGCCGCTCACCTGCGCTTGCCCGCCGCCCCCTCACCTGCGCTCCCCGCCGCAAACCCCCGCTCCCGGGCCCTTTGCGCTGCCGCCCCCCGCTCACCTGCGTTTGCCGCCGCACACCCCCGCTGGACCTGCGCTCCCCGCCGCCGTTTCCCCTGCGCTGCCCCCGGGCACCCCCTCCGCTGCCGCCCCTGCGCTGCCCCCGGGCGCTCACCCCCACTGCTGCCGCCGCCGCCGAAACGTCCGCGGGCCCCCTACCTGCGGCGCCGCCGGCTCACCTGCGCTGCCGCCCCCTGCGCTCCGCCGCTCCCCCGCACACCTCTCCAGCGTCCCCGTCCCAGTCTCCCATTTGCGCTTTTCGCTTCGCTTTAGGATGAAAAAACCGCAGCTAATACGTCCCCGGAGTGTGGAGGGGTTTTTGGGGGCCCAAGTCCCAAAAAGCGGACCCCAAATTTTTCCCCTTTGGGGGCTTTTCATTGGGGTAAACCGCAATAAGAATTGAATGTCAATTCTTAAAGCGGATACGAAAAGCGCAGTGCAGGGACCCCTCAAAAGCGCATCGCTGATCTCCGTGGGAAAAAGCGATGCGTTTTTTTCCCCCATTCAACTAATTTAATCACAGGGGGCCCAATTGTTAAAATTTTTTGGGATCCTTTAAAACGGATCCTTTTAAAAGGGAAATCAAAAAAACGCCGTGGGGAACCCAACCCCTTTACCCGCCAAAATACGACCGACATTACTTTGGTTGTAAACCCATAAAAGTGTTTTTTTGGGGGTTTAACGCGGAATGCGCCCCAAAGTGCGCCCCAAAAATCCCGGTTTAAAAACCCATCCCGGTGAGGGGCTCGGTTTATGGTTTTTTTCCCTGGAACACAGAACCCCCCCGAAAAAAATAAGGACCTGCCACAGGGGGAGAAGTGAAAGTGGATGGGAGGTGGCCAAAAAATTTGGGGGTTTGGGGGAAAAGGTACGCTGTGTGAACATACCCCTTTGGCCATGTTCAAAAAGGGTGTATGCCGCATGTTCTCACCGCCTCAGTACCCGTGCATTTTGGAAATGTGCGCTGTTCCCGGGGGGCCCGGGTCCCTTTTACTTCCCAAACATCAGCGGGCTTTAAACGCCACGAAGAAGTGGGCCGGGCCCTTCTCTCCCCCAGGCGTACATACGATCGTATTTTTATGGGAGGGGAAGAAGTAATTCTTTGTTCCCCGAGGGGAGCTATGGATTACCATAATGGTTTGGGGGACATGGTTTGGGGTATTGATGTGCAAATTTCGCCCCAAAATGTACCCCGCAGTTAGCCTTGGGGAACCCAGCCCTTTAACCCCGGGTGCCGCAGCTAAAAAAATAGGGAAAACCCCCAAAAATGAAGGTTAAAAAAATTTATTCAGATCAAACAAATTTTAGGGTTTTCTTTTGTAAAGGGGCAAATAGGCCCGGTTTTTGTTTTTGTCACGTGAATGAGGTGATATTGTGATATTTGTTTTTCATACAGTACATACACATTTGCATACATACATTAAAACCAAAACGTAAAAAAAACAACACATTTTTGCATACCACCATGTATAGCCATACACGCACATGCATACAATACCCCACAAAGTTAGACATACCCCACACTTTTATACCTTTAAAACCCATGTAAAAAGACATTTCACACACATGTACACATACACACAAAAGGGAATTTCACATACACCCCATGCTAACCCTACCCCACTGCATAAACACTTACACATATTATTTCACATACTACAAACCAATTATAGACATACACACTTTAAAACACTTACATGTTTAGACCATACACATATGTTCCATTTCACCATGTATAGACATACAATACATGTATAGACACATTTACATATGTTAACATTTCACACACATGTATAGACATACACAAAATGTTTTAAATTTTAAAAAAGTATGAAAAACCCCCTTTTAAAAGGATAGACACGTAAAATTTTGTATACACATTTAAAACACATGTATGAATACAAAAAAAATGTATTAAAATACCACAATGTTTTCCCCATACAAACATTTTTTAGAAAACACAAAAATATAGACTACCCAATTCCCTGTATAGGGCACATCCACACATGTTTTCACATGCACCCACATGTATAGGCATACACCACTTTCAACCCCAAAAAACACACATGTATAGACTTTAAACACAAATGCATTCACATACCCACATGTATACCATACACACCCTGTATAGACACATAAACTATTTTTATACTGCACAGACATTTTTTAAAATTTTGTTTCCCATTCAAAGTTGTTTCCCCCTATTATTTCTATCTTGCAAATTTGGGCTCTACAGTGAGGCTACTCACTACTTGAGACCTTCATGATTGGGGGACCTTTTGGAAGCTTTGTTTACTCCTTTAACCCAAAAATTTACTGTAGCTTTCAGGGAGGAGATAGTGTGGGACCCCGGGAACAAGAAGGGGGCGGGAAGGGCCCGGGACCCAAGGGGGGGGGAGCCTTCCTCGGGTATGAGGCTTTAACTTTCCCGATTCTTGTGCTGGTTTTTGGGGGGGGGGGGGGGAGGGCACAGAGTCGGAAATTCACTGAGTGAGGCCCGCCCGGGCCCCCTCCCCCCCCTTTAAACCCCCCGACACCCCGGGGCCCTCTCCCCGCCCCCCCGCCCGGGTCTTAATTAAAAACCCCGAGTGATGTGCGTCAGGGGGGGGGAAAACAAAACAGATTTGTCAGCTCTGCAGGCAAACAGCCGCTGCCGACGATTGAAGGGGTTTGGGGCAAGGCAGGGTATTGGGGGGTTTTGGGGGCCCCCAAATTACTGCCTAGCGACGCCCCTGGTCATTGGTGTTGCTGCATTTGTGCCCATCTGCATGTTATTGCATGTTATTTGTACTGGAAGGTAAACTACTAAAAAAAAATGCAAAGGACAGTGGAGGAACTGTATTTTCCATAGTCCCTTCAAGAAAAAGGATTAGAAGCAACAAATGAAATAAACCCCAAAACGGTGCCAACAAAATACAACTCTTAGCTTAGTTTAGTTATTAAAGAAGACCTGTAACATCTCCAGACATGTCTGGTTTGGTAAAGACTTGTGTCACCTGTGAAATAACAATTCTAGAGTATCATCTTTTATAACTCTGTGTTGTGCTGTTCCTCTATTATTATTATTGGGTGTTACCAATTAGGGATTTGTCCTTGCAAGTGTAACATTGTCCATTCACTGCTGACAGAATCAGTGTGCCCTCTGAAAACTGGACTGGTAACACGCAGTGGACAGATTTAGTAAAATAAAATTCTAGAAATAAGAGATAAACAGAGCAACAGAGTCCTCTTTAAAGGGGTTTTGCCAGGAAGGGAGTTCGTTACCTCCTTATTAGCACAGAGGAGAATATAAACAAGTCATACTGTCATGAACGCTGCAGGGGTGAGAGGGAGGGGGTGAGCAAGGAGTGAGGAATAAGGCAGCGTCTCAAAAGTTAACTTAAATAATGACATTACAACAGTGGATTCTCTATACAGCAGACAGACTCATACACTGCACTTTCTCCCCAGTCCCTTGAAAGCTCATTCATTTTCCCTGTCATCAGATAAGAAGTGTTTCACACAAGCACGGCCAGATCAGCTCCTGTCAGTGTCCTGGTCGTGTCTAATGCAAACTTTCAGGTAACTAAGGGGGACTGAGAAATGCTGTAGCTTTCACAGGCTTCACTTTTGTTAATGACATATATTTAGAAAAGTGATTACCGTATATACTCGAGTATAAGCCAACCCGAGTATAAGCCGAGGCACCTACTTTTGCCACAAAAACCGGGAAAGCTTATTGACTCGAGTATAAGCCTAGGGTGGAAAACGCAGCAGCTACTGGTGAATTTTAAAAATAAAAATAAATACCAATAAAATTACATAGGCAGTTTAATGTCCCCCATAGGCAGATATAGGCAGGTATAGGCAGTTTAATGTCCCCCATAGGCAGATATAGGCAGCTATATGTCCCCCATAGGCAGGTTATAGGCTGGTATAGGCAGCTATATGTCCCCATAGGCAGGTTATACGCAGGTATAGGTCATTATAGGCAGATATAGGTCCTCATAGGCAGGTTATAGGCAGGTAATTGCCCCCATAGGCAGGTATAGGTCGTTATAGGCAGGTATAGGTCCCCTAGGCAGGCTATAGGCAGGGTATAGACAGGTATAGGTCCCCTAGGCAGGTATAGGTCGTTATAGGCAGGTATAGGTCCCCTAGGCAGGCTATAGGCAGGTATAGGTCCCTAGGCAGGCTATAGGCAGGTATAGGTCCCCTAGGCAGGCTATAGGCAGGGTATAGGCAGGTATAGGTCCCCCAGGTAGGCTATAGGTTGGGTATAGGCAGGTATAGGTCCTCTAGGCAGGCTATAGGCAGGTATAGGTCCTCTAGGCAGGCTATTGGCAGGTTATAGGTCCTCTAGGCAGGGTATAGGCAGGTATAGGTCCTCTAGGCAGGTGTAGGCAAGGTATAGGCAGCTATAAGTCCTCTAGGCAGGCTATAGGCAGGGTATAGGCAGGTATAGGTAGTATAGGCAGGGTATAGGCAGCTATAAGTCCTCTAGGCAGGCTATAGGCAGGTATAGACAGGGTATTAGAAATAGCGCCAGGTGTGTAGGCAGGTATAGGTCTCTAGGCAGGTGTAGCGGGTATAGGCAGCTATAAGTCCTCTAGGCAGGCTATTAGGCAGGTATAGGCAGGTATAGGTAGTTTTAGGCAGGGTATAGGCGGGTTATAGGTCCTCTAGGCAGGCTATAGGCAGGTATAGACAGGGTTTTAAAAAAAAAAAAAACACTTACCTCGCTCCCAGCCGCTCCGCCTCCTCGCTGTCCAGCCTCCCGCGCGCTCTTCTCTGTCTTCTCGGCACAGGCGGGTGATGTCATCAGGTCGTGCACACAGCATGATGACACACACTGCCTGTGCCGGAAACTCCGGACGGCCGCGAGTTTGCGGCCGCCCGGAGTCCACTGCGAAGCACGGAGCGCTCGCTCTCTGCCCCGCAGTGGTATCTTCCCCTCTATGCGCGCCAAGAGGAGTCGCATACAGGGGAAGAGATAGCTGACAGCGCCTGAGCCACCGCAGTGCCTGGACGCTGTGAGCTGTACTCGGCATTCAGTTATATGCGCTCCCTCAAGTATATACGGTAAATAGCCATTTTGGAGGATCCCACGTCAACATTACATCATGGCAAAACCCCTTTAAGGCACAAAAGTTCCAGACAGACTGATTGTTAAGGGGTTAAAAGAGCAGAAATTACATCTCTACGTCCTAACTGACAGTTTGAAATATATTTTTCCCACAAATTTCTAAATATTGTGCTCTTATATGTTATATACATATTATATACTATATACAAGAGGATTTAATTTATGAATGAAAGAGGTATTCCCATCTCAGGCATTTATGGCATATCTACAGGAGGTCCTGCCTCTATGGTGTGAATACAACACAATATCAGCAAAACTCTACAAAGGTCATAAAAACCGTTAAAGTGCATATAGGAATTTTTCCAAAATGCATTTCTGCTACTTTTGGATATATATGAAAATTTGAGGTTCTTAGCGCACATTTTTGATCAAAACTGCGAGAGCCCATACACCGTGACAAGGCAACCTCAGTACAGATGGGAACGTACTCTAACATTTGATCTGATTTGCTGCCTGTTCAGACCACCATGTTTTTAGGGAGAGAAGGTCCCAGCTACATTCTGCTCTGATTAAAAACAGTCTGTGTGGATGGGTGGAGATCACCACCAAAATGGAGAAAAGCCACTTCCCCATACAAACCAAAAATAAAAAATGATCAGCACATGCAAAACAATTTTAAAGAAAATGATGTAGGTGCAGGCTGACATGGCCGCAAAGCAATAAAAACACAACACATTATCAGCAGAACTCTACAAACACCCAAAAACAGTCAAAGTGAATATACCAATATTTTCAAAATGCATTTCTGCTACTTTTGGATACATGAAAATTTGAGGTTCTTAGCGCACATTTTTGATCAAACGCTAGGGTCTGCACCTGTCGAGAATGGGGGTTCTGTGGATATGTCATAAATGTCTCAGATGGGAATACCCCCTTAGGTATAAGCCAGCCTCTCCTACAATGAGTGCTAAATTCATGATTGATCTCAAGAAAAGTGTAACGTAACAATGTTTGCAGAGCGTGTAACAGGTGCATCCTGTCAAGAACAATCTGCTACAGTAGAAATCTTCTACATTCATTTATAAAGTTTTATAGGCATTAACTGAACACCAGGCTTACTGTCTCTCTTAGGCTTGGTTCAGCTATACATCAGAGGTTCTGTTCAAACAAATTTGGGTTTAAGCAGGGGCGTAGCTATATGGGTCGCAGAGGTAGCAGTCACTACCGGGCCCTGCAGCCTTAGGGGGCCCAAAAGCTCTCCTGCCACATAGGAAGACACCAGTATTATAAATAACACATGATAGCTGGGGAACCCAAATTCACTTTCTGCATTAGGTCCAAGGAGCTTCAAGTTATGCCTCTGGGTTTAGGACATACCAAACTCAAAGGTTCGATAGAAACAATGTTGAACTGAAAAGGCCCAGATTTAAGCAACACTACATATAAGAGCAAGTTCCTACATTGTCAATTCTTTAGCACAAAAAACTTTCTGCTATTTGTGGAATCGTTAATATACAAAAAAAGTAAAAGTGGTTGTTCTGGATTTGCAACAAAAAATGAGTTGGAGAGATGAGTATGTTAAATAAAAAAAAATAGACTCGCCTTCCCAATCTGCTCCGTTCCAGATCTTCAATACAGGGGCATCTGCCAATAACGTCATGATCATTACCTTGTGCAGCCAATCACATGCCTCACTGAGGCTTGTGAATATCTATTAGATCATGTGAAATGTGAACTATTACATCAGCAGCTGAAAGCAGCAGGACCTGAGCTCAGAGTTTAAACACAGTAGTTTGGAAATGCAAGTCTGTTATTTTTTTCTATTTCACCCCCACTATAATGTTTTTTAAAAAACTAGACAATTCCTTTAAATCTCCTTTGAACTTGCTCTGTTGCAGAGGGCCTCATAGGCCTGGTGCCATTCAGACTCGAGGGGACCGCTAAGACCTGTGACTGATTGCAGCATCATGTGACCTACTCTCCCTACCATGGCTTGAGCGTTTGTTGTCTGACATGCCCGAGGCTCATTACCTCCCCACTCTCCATCCCACTCCAGATAGGATTTAAAGAAGACATAAAGCAGGCAAAAATGTCTCATCATTATCTAGTATCCTTGCATATATGGTGATTTGCGTACTGCTGGAGAGTAACGCTACATAATGTAACACTGAATCTGAAAAATAAAGTTTGTGCCATATTTATATAGAAAAGGAATGCTATGGATTTACTTCTTTTCAAGCCCAATGAATGTGATATCAGTGACGGGAAACACGGGAGCAGTAGCGACGAAAAGTAAATTAGATTTCAAAAGTGAGTTAACTTTTTTCTATTTTAACCTCTTGCCAAGAAGCAGAAAGTTTTTTTTTGTTTTTTATTTACAAAAACTGATGACCCCTTTAAGTTAATTACTTTTATCATAGACATCTTTATTTTGTTACTCTTTCAGTGGAAGTAATAAGTTATGTGAAAATTTCAGTAGACAATCCAAATCTAACATCACAAGATGCTTTTAGTTGCTATGGCTTTATGGTGTCCTAGAGCAGGAGAATGATGGGACAGGATTAAAAATGTTATATTTGTGCATGGCTTACAGACTGTGAAAACACTGGGGCAGATTTATCAATAGTGTCTTACTTTTAGACAGTGTAAAGTTAGACTAAACAGTCTTACAATGCGCCACATCTATGATAGTGTTGATAAATCTGGCACAGGTTAGAACTGTCTAGTCTTAGTTTGTACCATCTTTAAGTTGGCTTACTTTTACGTCAGAATTTGGTCGCAGATTCTGGTGCAATTTTTGTCACATTTAAGCCACGCCCCTTTCCATGAAGCCACACCCCTTTGCCGGAAGAGGTGCAGTAGCACCTGAAACTGTCTAAAACACAAAGTAAATGTGGCAAAAAGTTTGTTTTTGCCGCAAATTGAGCCTGAATTCTGGCGCAACTGCCTTGGTAAATCTGTCCCACTGTGTACTTTACTAAATGTGCAATGTCCTTCTGCGCTGAAGTATCACCAAGGGTTAATGGTTTTGTAAGGCCTGTAGCAAGTATGGTAACCGGGGCATCAAAGGGGAGGGAATCAATTATAAAAAGCCCTGTAATTAGTTTTTTTGGTGAGTTCTGCACAAGTTCTACAGGATTTCCACCATATGAGTCCTATTGAGTTCTGGAAGACTTTTTCCTGTGTTCATCAAGCTCTTTAACTAAAATGTCCTGCCCTAAACTCAGTCCAGTGAACAGTTAGCAGCTAAAGCTCTGGATAAGGTGGAAGTGCATGAGGACTGAAGTAAGTGGCTATCTTCATAGCTAGTTGGGACTCAGAGCCACCTGTCCTAGCTCAACGTCAACTCCCACAGAAGGTTCTGGACAATTGGGCTGAGTATTTAAGCTCCTATTAGATTGTTGATGCTGTACTGAGCCCATGCTTGCTTCAGGTTCTTAAACTAAAGTAGGACTGTGAATTTGTTCTGGAAGGCTACTCAAGGTGTAACATCTACTGTATATTGAAGTAAGTGAACTGTTTTATTTTGAACTCCATCATTGACTCCTGTCTGTTTCTTTTTGCTGCAACACAACATCATGGACACCTCTATTTAACACTGCTGGGCAGGGAGGCTGACATCTAACAAGGAATGTGTCTCAGGGAATTAAGAGTTAATGTCAATGTCACCTGCTCCATACACCAGTTCCCCTCCCCACCCCCCCCGCAACCCCAATTCACCTTGTGTTGGTCCCAGGGGAGCAAGAGAAGTTTTGGAGGAAGGCCACTGTGATACAACTACCTCCATCCTCTCCTCTGCATCTCCGGGTCGCCACAGCTGTAGTTATGCCCTTGAGCCCTTATAGGAATGTTTAAAATGGTTACAAACATATAAGGTCAATTAAAGAAAACCCCCCAGGTGACCAGCTGTAGGTTAGGTTGTGGAGCCCCCAACAGTGTTGGACTTTGGAGTATGGAGCCCACCAGTGGAGTTGATTCTTGGGGCTCCCCAGTGGAGGTGAGTCTTGGGGCCCATACTACAGCTACTGTAAATGACTGCACATACTACATAATGCCTCTTTCTCTGCATATCCCCCTTCAAAACTGCCTCAGGCCTGCCATACTCAGGGGACCATTAGGGGTTTTCCATTCTCTCCTGTGGGATGGTCCACACCTAGCCCCCTAACCATCAATAATGACACTAGGGAGATGGTTCTAGACATCCATTCAAATTAATGGACGACAATAAAAATTATGGTGGTACTTAGCTACAGGAGGTGTTTTTCCCTGGCTAATAGGAGGGATCCTGAATTTAATCTGCTTATCCTCATCATCACTGGTTGAATGGGCGCTATGGGTTCAGACGGTTCCCACAACCGACGTAAACTGTCTGCTTTCATGCTACGTGTTGTCTTATTTTTACTCTGTCACACAAGTGAAAAAAGCGAGTTGTGGTTTACAGTACCTTCAGTTCTTTATTTCCTCTTTACTCATATTGTACAGATTAGCTCTGCTTCACAACGGTTTATTTCCATGCGTGCTATGCAGCACAAACTCAGGACAGTATCTCAGTACTGGAAAGGTAAGCTTTATTTTAACTGTTATTTCCATAGTACAGGATCATTAAAATGATATGTAACATAGTTATTATAACTTATATAATACTCATCGTTTTTATTTTCTAAAATTAAGTGAGAGAAAATAATATGCAGATTCTTGATTGGGTAGGAACACATCATGTCAACATTCTGCAGTGTTTCATTAGAAACTCTGTTGACATTTATGACGGCCTCCACTGAAGGCAAAAAAACTGTAGTGTTATTCTTGCCAACAACACCTGAGGCCCGAAAGACGCCTGACAGATCCCTTTATTAGTCCATGTTCTTTATCCAGATCCTTTAAGATCTCTTTGGAAACTGTGATTCGGCGTTTCTGTTGTTTTTTATGGCAACAACAGCATGTAGCCGTATTTCAGCTGTAAAAACAACCCAAAAAGATTAAGTGGTATGTGGTATAGAAAAACACTGTGTATTTTACTGAATATAAAAGCACAAACAGGCTTAATTAACCCTTGGATATAAAATGCGCTCCACACATGACCAGGAAAAACGTTTTCGTGTAAAACCACTAACAAGCTTAATTAACCCTTGGATATTCAATGCGCTCCAGAAATGACCAGATGGAATTAAAATGTATATGGCCAGACTTAGACCCACCCTGAACTCGAATTACAATACCCCACAAACTGAATCAAAATGATAACGGAAGAGGAGCAGTATCTGATAAAAGCAGTGACCCCCCCCCCCCCCCCCTCTCCTCAAATCGCTGTTAAAAGCATCTGGATATATCAGGCATGTTTTTAAGTACTTAAAACAATGGTTGTGGCACAGTGTCCTGGCTCATGAACAGGAGCCACAAAGTGTATGTAGACAGAGTCTAATTGTTCTTATTATTATGTTTGTATCATATTAGTACATTCTATGTTATGTTTACTATGATATATTAGTGTGTGCTTCTCGTGTTGTTTTGTGTTGTGTTAGACTGGAGCCAGCTGCATCTCCTATTTCTGTATTAAGCACAATCTTCACTGCTTATACTATTCTGCTACTTTCAGAAATTATTATTCATAGGAGTGTTCCTATCCCATAAAGTGATTGTATATTGCTAATATATGCTATCATACAGGGCAGTTCCTAGGCTAAATTTCACTCAGGGTGAGGTGAAGAAATTTCGCCCTCCCCCCCCCGTAACATACGGCGCCACAATGCACCACATTGCATCACCATAAACCAAACCCAAAATATACAAAAAGCTTTACCACAATCTGCTACATATAAAACTACTAAATAATAGTCATACAGTTACCAAATAACACTGCTACTCAAAACCAGAATCCCAAGTCCACTAGGACCACATATCACCAGCACACAGTGACCGAATAATACCACCACACCATGACCACATATCTCCAGCACACAGTGACCAAATAATAAAACCACACCATGACCACATATCACCACAATATAGTGACTGAATAATACAAACTGACCATTACTGAGTATAAACCATTATACTACAACCAATATTACCGGTGTACAGTGACCATACAGAGATGGATACCAGTTGTACACAGGCTCTGCAGACATATAAATGGTTACAGAAAAGTAATATCTAGTGACTCACAGGAGACGTCTCTGAAGAGTTGTTCTCTTTCTCTTCTTCTTCTTTTCCATCTGTCCAGGACGACATGACGACTACTCACGACTCTTCACTGTAAAATTTACAAAACAAACATCTTAGACTCCTCAATTTATCAGCTCTTCTCTACCAATTCCTATCTATATACAAACTCCCCATCTATAGCACCTCGTAGCCATAGATGCCCCCTGTAGCCAGTGATGCCCCCTGTAGCCAGTGATGCCCCCTGTAGCCAGTGATGCTAAGTCTTAGACCAAGACAGTTTCTATACATGTCCCCCTTTGATTCTGGTCAGCCTAATATTTCTGTCACTGAGTTGGGTTTAATGATTTTTAAGGGGTTTTAGATGTTAACTTACCCTTCTATAGCACTCCTGGTCCATAGACATATAGACATTCCAAACCCAAATCACTGTTAGATCGAACAAGGACGTATTTAAGCACTACTTTTCCCTCCTTGGAGTCTCATATCTTTAAGCAGCATACAGTATAATAGTAATTCCTGGTGGGTTCTATGAAGGTGAGATGCCCAGGACTTGTTGCAACATTTTCAAACCAGAACATTTTAGCCACCATGCTTTGCAGTGCTGTTTTTAGATTCTTCTAGTATTTGGTTTTTGTCAAACATATTTCATGCATTTAACATTATCGGTGTTGAGAGCTACTTGTGGGTGTGCAATTTTTTAATCAATTTCCACCTATAAGCTCAGAACAGCATCTGTTCTGGCATCCAGTGGCTGATTTATGTAACACTTTCTCTCAAAATCTGTACCAAAAGTTGCAGCCCTGTCTTATACCAACAATCTACTATATCTACTATACCCAAAACTATAAGGGCGCGTTCACACGGCATAGGAAAAATACTGGCCGTTTTTTGTCCTGTTTTGCGCCCGTCCCCACGGCCGCAGGGGGGACGGCTGTTCTCCGCGATGAGCGGAGAAGAGCCGTCCTCACTCCCATGGAGAAGCACATCTTCCGTCCGGAAACCGGACGGAAGATGGTGCTTAATCAATGTTTTGCCGCCGAACCGCCGGCGGTAAAAACCGCCGGGTGGAAAACCCGTGCAGTGGGGACTGCTGCACGGGTTTTCCATAGAGCACAATTGTGCTTATTTTCGGCCGGTTTTTCAGGCGGTCTGAAAAACCGCAAACCGGCCGAAAACCCGTGTCGTGGGGATATGCCCTAATTGTTATGGAAATCAATGGAAAAAGACAAGTGGTGGGATTTTTGCTAACAATCTTTAACATGAAGAACCGGACAAGAAATGTGGAACATATTGATGCTTGCACAGGGAGACAAGAAAACACAACTTGCCAAAGAAGCAGATGCCTGATGCTGGAGATAGTGGGCCTCAGAGAATTCTGATGGTAAAACTTTGCTATCAGAGGTTGCCCTTAGTCCAAGTGTTGCTTTACAATGGGTTGCATTTTTGTTGACCCAAAGCTCATCAGGTATGAACCAGTCAGTGAGAGAATAATTGTAGCCAGATTTAGAACATTAATACAAAACCTTACCATGATCCAATGTTAAGGGCTGACAGATGCTGACAACTTACAAGACAAAGAAGGTAATTTTCTAGAGGGTGATATTAATATCTTTTTAGGTGACTTGAATGTTATACAGTGAAGGAAATAATTATTTGATCCCTTGCCGTAGTGTAAGTTTGCCCACTGACAAAGACATGAAGAGACTATAATTTTAAAGGTAGGTTAATTTTAACGTTGAAAGATAGAATATCCAAAATAAAATCCAGAAAATCACGTTGTATAAATTATATAAATGTATTTGCATTTTGCAATAAGAAATAAGTATTTGATCCCTCTGGCAAACAAGATTTAATACTTGGTGGCAAAACCCTTGTTGGCAAGCACAGCAGTCAGACATTTTTTTGCTGTTGAAGATGAGGTTTTGCACACATGTCAGGAGGAATTTTGGTCCACTCCTCTTTACACATCATCTCTAAATCATTAATATTTTGAGGCTGTCGCTTGGCAACTCAGAGCTTCAACTCCCTCCATAAGTTTTCTATGGGATTAAGGTCTGGCTAGGCCACTCCATGACCTTAATGTGCTTCTTTTTGAGCCACTCTTTTGCTGCCTTGGTTGTATGTTTTGGGTCATTGTCTTTCTGGAAGACCCAACCACGACCCATTTTTAATGTTCTGGCGGAGGGAGGGAGGTTGTCACTCGGGATTTTATGGTATATTGCTTCATCCATTCTCCCATTGATGTGGTGAAGTTGTCCTGTGCCCTTAGCAGAGAAATACCCCAACAACAAAATGTTTCCACCTCTATGCTTGACAGTGGGGATGGTGTTCTTTGGGTCATAGGCAGCATTTCTCTTCCTCCAAACATGGTGAGTTGGCGTTAATGCCAAAGAGCTCAATTTTTGTCTAATCTGACCACAGCACCTTCTCCCAATCACTCACAGAATCGTCCAGGTGTTCACTGGCAAACTTCAGATGGGCCTGCACATGTGCCTTCTTGAACAGGGGGCCTTTGTGGATATTGCAGGATTTTAAACCATTACGGCGTAATGTGTTACCATTGGTTTTCTTGGTGACTGTGGTCCCAGCTGCCTTGAGATCATTAACACGTTCCATTAACAAGTGTAGTTTTCGGCTGATCTCTCACCTTCCTCATGATGAAGGATCCCCATGAGGTGAGATTTTGCATGGTGCCCCAGATCAATGTCGATTGACAGTCATTTTGTATTTCTTCCATTTTCTTACTATTGCACCAACAGTTGTCTCCTTCTCACCCAGCGTCTTACTTATGGTTTTGTAGCCCATTCCAGCTTTGTGCAGGTCTATGATCTTGTCACTGACATCCTTAGAAAGCTCTTTGGTCTTGCCCATGTTGTAGAGGTTAGAGTCTGTGGACAGGAGTCTTTTATAAAGGTGATTATTTAGGTGACAGCTGTCTTTAATGTATTTAAGCTGTTGCTTAGGAGTGTCTAACTGGTCTGTAGGAGCCAGAATTCTTGCTGGTTGGTAGGGGATCAAATACTTATTTCTCTTAGCAAAATGTAAATAAATTTATATAATTTATACAATGTGATTTCCTGGATTTTATTTTGGATATTCTGTCTCTCAATGTTAAAATTAACGTACCTTAAAATTATAGACTGTTCATATCTTTGTCAGTGGGCAAACTTACAAAATCAGCAAGGGATCAAATAATTATTTCCTTTACTGTATATTTAGATTTTTCTAAAGCTTTAATATTTTCATAAATGATCTTACACAGGGATTGCTCAGTAGAATATCGATCTTTGCAGATGATACTACGTTCAGTAAAGTAATCAACACAATAGAGGATAATGTTTTATTACAAAGGGATCTGGATAAGTTGGAGGCCTGGGCAGAGAAAGGGCAGATGAGATTTAACACAGATAAAAATCAATTCCATGATTACATGTTAAACAGAAAAACGCTGAGAAAAAGGTGACTGGAGAAGGACTTGGGGATCCCGGTGGACAGTAAACTTAACAGTAAAACTTTGTTAGGCTGTGCACATCCAAGAACATCTTTTGAAAAATGTAAGCATAGGTGCACACTGGCAAGGCAATAACATTCATCCATTACAAATATCAGTGGCACACTAAAAACTAAGTAAAACATCAAAAGTATATAGGAATTTTTGAATCTGCATTACTGCTCAGGAATTATGAAAACCTTGACCTCTTAGTTCACAGTTTTTGTTCAACATTGTTAAGCTCACCTATCAAAGTTTAGGAGTCTATTTGAGGAATGGCAGCCTCATTGGCTTGCTGCACTCCGCCTACCTCTTTTAAACCAGTGCAGGATAATTCAGTAGCAAGTTCTTATCACTCCTTGAGAAGTTGGAGTCTGAATAGGCTCCTAGTGAGGTAACATGTTAGTGTTAGGGACTCACCTGTACTGGGATCCCCTTGACGCTATTGGGAGGTGAGCTTAAACATTTTTTGATCAAAAACTGTGAACTAAGAGTCCCAGGTTTTCATATTTCCTTAGCAGTAATGCATTTTCAAAAATTCCTATATACCTTTGATGTTTTACTTAGTTTTTAGTGTGCCACTGATATTTGTAATGGAAGTAAACTTAACAGTAGCAGCCAGTGTCAGGCAGCAGCTGCCAAGGCAAACATGATTATGGAGTGTATTAAAAGGGGCATAGATGCACATGATGAGAAGCTTATTTTCCCATTATACAAGTCACTGGTTAGACCACACATGGAATATTTTGTACAGTTTTGGGCACCAGTGCACAGGAGAGACATTGTAGAGCTTGAACAGGTACAAAGGCGGGCAACAAAAATAATAAAAGGACTGGGTGGACTGCAATACCCAGAAAGATTATTAAGATTTGGGTTACTTAGTTAAGAGAAAAGATGGCTTCAGGGGGAAATAATAAACATGTATAACTATTTTAAAGGTCAATATAGAGATCTCTCACAAGATCTATTTATACCCAGGATTGTATCTAGAACAAGGGGGTGCCCTCTACATCTTGAGGAAAGAAAGTTTCTGCATAAACATAGAAAGGGATTCTTTACTGTTAGAGCAGTGAGACTGTGGAATTCTCTGCCAGAAGAACTTGTCATGGTGAATTCAATAACAGAGTTCAAAAAGGGTCTGGATGCTTTTCTAGAGTGCAATAATATAACAAGTTATAGTGTCTAGGATTCTGGAGAAGGGTCGTTGATCCAGGGATTTATTCTGATTGCCAGATCGGAGTTGGGACGGAATTTTTTCCCTAAAATGAGGACAATTGGCTTCTACCTCATGAGGTTTTTTGCCTTCTTCTGGATCAACACTTTAGCACAATAGGCTGAATTGGATGGACGTCTGTCTTTTTCGGTCTTACAAACTATGCAACAATGACTTGCAAAGATTGAAGTTGCATCAAAGGGCATCAATGTCCTGGAGAAATGAGTGAAAATGGAGAGCTGTTTGCTGAATACTGTGGTTACAACAATATGGTTATGGGTGATAGTCTTTTCCCCATCGACCTACTTGTAAGACTTCAAATTGCTCCTATAGACAGGACAAGAGAGACTGGATGAATGCCCTAGCTGATGAAGGTGAGAAAGGCTTCAACATTGTATGACATTTAAGTGGTGCCAGGACAAATGTAAAGCTGCCCCTTAAGAACAGAGCTTAATAGTGGTTCGAACATTTCAAGCAACCTGTGCAAGTATCAATAAACCCCCAAGAATAAATGGCACTGTATAACCTGCTTAGGAAACGGTGCAATAATTCTGCCAATTCAAAAGCATCATTTAAGAAATTGAAATGGCAAGCAAGAGCATAAAGCTTAATATAGTGCCAGGGATTGATCAGCTCTCCGCAGAGATTCTCAAAGCTTATACACGGATCTCAGAACATAAGCATTTTAAAAATAGCTGGGACATTGAAATTCTCCTGACCGACTGGATGACAGGCATGTTTGTTAAAGTCCATAAGAAAGGGGACCTAATTAATGACAACAAATTATATAGCATGATATGCTTCTGTGTACAGTCCCCAAGGTCTTTTGTAATGTGATCCTTAACTAGGTCTTGGACTGTACATAGTAAATGTTTCCCAGAGATTTTGTATCTCTGTTTTGCTGAGTTTGTATGTTGTGGTCAGATATTTTATTTTTCTCATTAACCACATCTAGATAGAGATAGTGTTAGTGTTCTAAAACTTCTGACATACTCCTCTTTACACATATATTTAACAAGATGCCTATTTCAACTCACATTGCAGCTTTAATTGCAGTATGCTTAGAATTCACAACCAAACAGATCTAGAAATAGATTATAACTATTAGAAATGAATTAGACAATACATGTTTAGAGAGACTGAATAAATACTTGTTTTATATGAAATAAATATCACACATAGTAACTTTCAAGCAAAAATATTATGTGAAATTATTCTACTACCATTGGATTAATGGACTCACTAATTCCCCATTCAGATAATATTTTTGGCCTCCATGGCTGGTATTCATCAGTATACCATGGAAATGCCTTCCTGATGGCCATGGTTATGCCATAGCCAAAGAGATCAGTAGGACACAAATAGAGCGACATGTCAGAAAAGAGGAACCGCCACGCCAGCATTAAGTTAGTGTATGGTGCACCCGAATGTTATGGGCGAATTGATTCTAACGAAGTGGAATTCGCTTAGAATTTCAGGAAAACTTCGTTTCTGCACGAAATAGAAGTTTGGGGTAATTCGCGGGAACGAAGTGTGTTTTGTATTGCTAAAATGGCCGCAAGCACATGGCGTGACATGGGGACGAGAACTCTGGGAGGAAGAAAGGAAGACTCTAAAGGACATGTGCAGACATCAAGCCAATCAGAGACCGGCGGGATTTTGTGACATCACTGCACTATAAGTACGGACGCCATGCTCGCTCCTCACACTGCTCTCGTTGTGCCCTGACATAAGCGCAATGATTCAGTTTGTGGGGCATTGTAATTCAAGTCCAGGGTGGGTCTAATTCTGCCCCAAAAAATTTTAATTCCATCTGGTCATTTCTGGAGCGCAATTTATATTCAAGGATTAATTAAGCATGTTTGTGCTTTTATATTAAGTAAAATACACGGTGATTTTAAATGCCACATACGAGTAATTTTTCCTGCTGATTTCTGGAGCGCAATTTATATTCAAGGGCTAATTAAGCGTGTTTGTGCTTTTATATTCAGTAAAATACACGGTGTCATGTAGCGGCCGTGTGTTGATCAGCAACCCAAGGGTTCTTGATACCAAGACCGTTGAGGAGGACAGCAGTGACGATCAAACACTCATGAAGTATAAACGTGGTGGTTTGAATCCAGTTTCTGCGTTACACCAGTTTGTTCAAATGCAGCGTATGGAACTTGAACTGAAGGAGACCATAACTACAGGGAATGTTTTAGGTGCTTATTTTGCATTCTGTGCCATTGTTGATGGAATTCAGTACAAAACTGGAATGGGACAGAACAAAAAAGAAGCAAAAGACAAAGCTGCAAAACTGGCTTTGTATGAACTTCTTCAGTATGAAGAATGTGAATCGTATGTCCAACTTACAGGAAGTAAAAACACAAGTCCTTCTGGAGGCCCTCCCCTGTTACCGGAGGAACAAATTACATCCACACAGATTTCAAGTGGTTTAAGAAAGTAAGTTGATAAACGTTCATTTGTTCATGAACGGATAACATAGGTGATAAAGGAAAAGTTTGCTGAACTTATCTAGGTGTCCAGATTTTGGAAGCTGTGGAAATTCTTTAGCTGCATTTGTAATGGAAAAGGCTCCTCACACAACTGCCTCCAAGACCATAAAATAAATCATAATAATAACAATAATAACAATAATAATCTTTAGAGCCTATAGAGAAAGCGTTTCCTTCAGCCTCATCTGTCATATCCATAGTCCTGGCGACTGTCAAATAACGTGTCTGCATGAAAGGGCCTGAGCAAACGGCAGGTGTCACGCATGAGCTGCCACTGGCCGACATTAAAATTATACAGGGGTGTACTCCTGTCCACTTGGATCATCAAAAATCGTTAATGGCCTCTCTCTGTTCTTCAATTTCCCCCTGTTCATACATTTCCCCCTGTTAATATATTTATTCCTGTTCATCATTTTCCCCCTGTTCATAAATTTCCCCCTGTTAATATATTTATTCTTGTTCATCAATTTCCCCCTGTTAATATATTTATTCCTGTTCATCAATTTCTCCCTGTTCATCAGTTCCTGTCTGCCCGTGTACCCAACCTTTCTGCTACATTACCTCGAATCTCAACCGCCTGCCCTGACCTGTTGGCCTGACTTTTGACTACGAGTTTCGTCTTATGATTCAGTACCTCGCTGCACCTTGGCTGCCACCGCAAGCTAGTCACGCCAGGGGTAGGAACCTGGTAGGACTCCCGCCGCAGAAAGTCCATCCTGCCATCTCTGGTGAAAACCGGGACCTAATTGGACCCCGTTCCCTGGCGTGGCCGCTACCACCCTTTGCGGTGGTCCAGAGAAGTCACTACCCGTGTCGTTACAATGGCAGAAGTGAATGCCAAGTTTCCTGGCCAGCTTCTGCACTTAGGGATGGCTAGACGCATACTGCTGTCTCGTGGCAATTGTCTCGGTGAACGACTGCTGGCACCATGAGTGCCGAGGACAGGAGTAAACTGGACCGGTAGATGATGGAAAAGACAGGAAGTTGTCTTCGGCAGAGGTGGTGAAACCTTGACTGCCTGAAATGGGAGGCGTGCCACTGGGTGCTGTTGCCGTTGGGACAGGATGGACCACCACATCTGAAACATGTATGGTGACACTGCATGATGTTGATGCAGGGCCGGGTGCCAACGTAGGTCCCTGGTCACGCTTTACTTTCTGCCCACAGATTCTACATTTAGTTATGTTCGCCCTCCTCTGGTGTTTTCCCTCAAAAAACTGGCACACCGCCGAGTAGGTGATTTTTACCACAAGCTCCGCACTGACTGACTGATACCGCCGCTGACCCGGTGAGCCCTGTGCCGCTACTTTCTGGACCTGCAAAGGGGTGGTCTAAATCGTGGCCGTTTGGCTCCCAACCTCGCACTGCTGCCACCCTGCTGACTCCAGGCCACACTACCGACTTACGGGCTGCGCCACTGCCTGACACACAAGCTGCCGCTCTCTTCTCCGAATGATAATGATGAAGCCCTTGTACACTGTTGGTCTGGGTCAGCTCATAGCATCACATGGCTTTCAAAACCACCAGTATGCTGATGACACCCAACTTTACATCTCCGACCCAGACATTAACTCTCTACTGTCCAAGATCCCAGATTGTCTGTCGTCCAAATCCTCCTTCTTCTCCTCCCGTCTCCTAAAACTTAATGTAGAGATAACGGAATGTTTCCAGGGCCGGGACAATGGGTAGTCGAGGGTATGTGACCGCGTAGGGCGCCACTTCATCCCAGGGAGAAAAGGGGGCACAAGGAGGCATGGAGTGGGCTGAATTTTCCATTTGGGGGACACTTTATGCCTTGTTTAACTAGGGCACCTTACCTTGTCCCAGCCTTGCTTGCTTCACCCGGCTCCCAAGTGTGATCGGCTACATCAATTAGTGTTTGCCTGTCACCGCCGTCCACCTCAACGGTGTCACTGTACAAAGCCTGACCACTCACAACATAACCCCCCATTGTAACTCTCCTCATCACTATTTGCCCGCTTCTGCAAGAAGCAGCGGATGTCTTCCCCCCCTATTTGCTACCCCCTGTCCTCAAATATTTTGTTCTCACTGTATAGTGACACAGAAGCCACAGCACATAGTAGTTCTCTGGGTGTGGGAAGCGATCGGGACAGAGGTGGGTTGAGGACAGGTGAGCGCCCCTGACCTGCTCCCGGGCCATGCCAACTAAGGGTTGTGTCTGACAGGCTCTCTGCAGCCAGGAAATAGTTTTTTTACTGCAATTCGTCCCGAATTAATTCAGGACGAAAATAATTTTGTCGGAAAATTTGGCGAACTCTGCAAATCTAATTTTTGAGAAATTCGCCCATCTCTACCGAATGTATGATCCTGTCATATGTGGGTTCCTAAATCTGGCATGTGGTATACCTTGCATAGCAAAGCATAGCATACCTTAGGCGCATAGCTATAATATCTTATTCACATAACTTAGGCACATTCAAATGTGTTGAGTCTGGCGCAAACTGGACCTAGTTATGGTGAATGACTGTTCATATTTATATAGAATAGGTTTTCAACAGTTTTTTGGCGCAAAATTCACCAAAAGAATGGTGCAGCCAAAATCTAACATGTCGTCCATAGTCTCTTTTGGACAACATTTCCTGATTGCATATACTTTGTGTGACTGAGACAGAAATTTGGTAGACCATGGTTTTGAGTCCAGCACATAAAATGTATATAATTGTGAAATAGAGCAAATGTAGTGCAAAAAAGACTATATTTGCTCCATAGACCCCTTTGGAACTATACATATGTCCTACAGGCTCTATGGCTCTTGGCCTCTAGAGCCCCCAGTGAGAGCAGGTTCGTCCCACTGCTCCCAGTCCTCTCAGTCCCTCAAAAAATTATATTATTATATGTCTATAAAATAAAATGATACTTGATACATGTATGGGGAGATATCAAACTAAATTGGACTTTTTTCTAACTGTTTACCTAGAGACATATTTTATTGGGTTTTTGTTTATTTGTGTTATTAAAAATATTTTATGTTATACATTTTAATGTGAATAATTCTTTTTTTCATAGAGAGAGATGTCTGGAGAGCCAGAATATTTTACAGAAGAACTTTTTTCTTGGGGAAGACACCCCTAAGATGGAAATTAGTAAGGGACAGCAGTTCCTGGAATTTACTTGCTATTCGTCTCTGGACCACCTGAAGGGTAATACACAAATATCCATGAAGACGTTCTTATAAACAATGCTAATTACACATTAAGGGCCACATGTATGAAACTGTTTAGGTCTAAAACTCACCCTTTTGCCCATAGTAACCTATGGGCAAAAACGTGAGTTTTAGACCAAAACAGGTTCATACATGTGGCCCTAAGTTTTAACTTTGAACAACACAAGCAACACATAGGGCCACATGTATGAAAGCTGTTTAGGTCTAAAACTCACTTCTTTGCCCATAGTAACCTATTGACAAAACAGTGAGTTTTAGACCTATACAGTTTTCATACATGTGGCCCATAGAGTTCTATATTGGCTTAAAAGATAAAAATAGTTGTAAAAATCCTAACAAGGCTTTTTTTTATCTCTAAGAGACTTTCCACATCAGATTTATGTTCTCTTTGTAACATATGTGCTATGATGTATACATTTAACAGAGACCATAACAAGTGTCATACACCATCCACAGGATCCCTTGTAAGAAAAAACATGTATACTGCACACTATACTTTTTCTTAAACAAAATGGTCATTTTATGCAGGGGCGTCACTAGGCAGTTTTATCCGAGGCTTGTACTCCAGAAAAACGGCTGCTGCACTGAACCAGCAATCGACCTGCATGGTGCTGCCATGGGCCCAGAGCATTGGCAGTCTTCTCAACTGTATACACATCCTTAGGACGTGGATAGAATGGAAAGCAGTGAACTGTCCCTGACCCTTCGAGTACTCCTATGGGTCACAAGCCAGGCTTGTAACTTACTCGAGTACATGGTACATGGCATAGGTGGTGTGATGTAATAATGTCATCATACCGCTTGCACCAGGAATGAAATAATGATATAGGTGGTGTGCTAACGTCACCCCGTCTGTGCCGGGCACAGTGAGGAAGAAGGTGTTCAACATGGAAATGGGGAGAAGCATTTTATTTTTTTAATTGAAGGCTTTTATACCTACCTGCCTACTGAGAGACTTATTTACCTATCAACATATATACACATCCCCCGACAGCAGACACCCAGCTTTCTTATCAGAGGAGAGTAGGTTACTTTGGGATGGGGCATCATCATTCTTTCCCGGACACTGGATAGCTTACCCCGCCTTTATATTTATGTGTAGTGTTTCTGTGTTTATTACAGGTTTCCCTTTTGGACTACATTAGATTTTTTGGACTATATCAGACCAGAACAATACCCTAGAAATATATATAATCTGGGACTATGCAAAATAATATGAACATGTGTTAGAAAACAACAACTACAACAAACAAAAATAGCCAACACAAAATTTTTTAGGGGCTGCACAGGGGTCTAGTGGTCACATCTTTTCTTTGGTTCACTGGATATATTCTAGTAAAGTATGATTTATATAACCTTGATTTGTACATTTATATGCTTTTTTCACTTTTTTTTGTATCTGGTTGTATATATTTATCATTTTTTTCCAGTATTTTTTCGTGCATTTGTGAACCTAAACTCATGTGCCTTTAGCTACTGGGTGCAGTGTACATGTTGGGTTTTGTTATCCTCTTTTATTATTTGTTTTTCCTTAATGTGATAAAAATGTAATTTAAAATAAAAAAATAATATTGTGTTGGCTATTTTGGGTTGTTTTACATCGGACCAGAGTTCTGTTGATCTATTTATTTAATAAAATGGTCAACAAGAACTGATTTTGGGGAGAGTTTTTTTTTTAAAATAAAATGAAATTTTATATTATTTGTGATTTTTTTTTTACCATTTTATTACAGTGTCAGCAATGGAGGTGTTTTTGTCTCCCTAAGCTGACTCTAACTCTTTGTCACTATTACCCCAGTACCCAATGAACCAGGGATACCGGGAAAAGCCTGCTTACCATCAGAAATAAACCCTCTAATGTGATGGTCTGTTTTTGGGGTGGCTGTGGACTGGTATTTTTAGGGTGGGAAGGAACCAATATTCATGGACCTTCCCATTCTGAAAGTCTCAGCCTACAGCTGCCAGTTTTACCTTGGTTGGGTATAAAAATGGGGTGAATTCACATAGTTTTTTTTTATACATTGTTTCTTTAAATATTTTCAATGAACATGTTAAAATATTTAAAAACACCAGCTATAGGCTGATACTAACAGAATCGGAAAGTCAATGGTTATTGATACATTCCCATCCTAAAAATACCAACTCACAGTCACCTGAGCAGCAGCCATTACAATAGAAGGTCAGTTTCTGATGGTAACCTGGCTTTTCCCGGTACTCCTTGATGTGTTGGGAATTGAGATAATATTAACAATGGCATAATACCAAGTCTTGTGGTAACAAAAAAACACTGCTGGCTGAAACCAAGTCCCAGTGAAAAATGCATCTGTGAGAATCTACATTAATAACACTGGATAGAAATGGCAGGAAAAAAAAACAACAAAAAACACTTTATCTAAATAAACACCCCTCATCACTATCCCTCATTGACCATTTTATTTAAGAAATAGATCCAACCCTGGATGACATAGTCCATTGAACCTTATGTAGTCCAGTGTGTGCTATGTAGTTCATAGGGGATACCTGTAAAAAAAAATAAAAATACAAAAACATGACAGTACTAAACCTCATTCTCTGCGTCCTCATTTTTGCAGCTGATCTTCTGGGGGTGCTGGGGACACAGTTCAGGCCACACTTGGTGATTACAGGTTACAGCTAAAAAGCAATTTCATGGGGGTTGAGGCTATGAGCTATGGCCATTACTCCTTCTCCTGCCCCTCCCCCAAACCATTGTGTTATGTGGCCTGGTGGCAACACAAAATACAACACCCACGCCAAAAAAAAAACCTCAGAAGTGTACAGAGGTGGAAATAGGTAGGGAGGTGCTGGAAAAGTGAGGATTTTAAAATGTTTGTGGCAAATTCTGTAGAGATGCGTTGTGGCCAGGAGAAATCTTCAAGCTGGTCCAGGTCTAAATGAATGAGAAACTCTGCATTCCTTACTGCAACTGGCACCCTGTAGTAGAAAGCTTATGAATTGATACTATTCGTGGCATGTATGAATTCTGGCGCTGACAGGCCAGTTCTAAATAGCTTTAAGGTAGTATAGAATACGGCAGAATGTATGAACCTGTTCTTCTGCAAGTCATACATACAGGCCAGTGTAGAGCCAATACGACAAGTCTGGCTCAAGCACCACCTTTACCCTGGTCTGGCTGTTCTGCACCTAAGAATCAAAGAATCATAAATGTGTCTACTTCTAATAATGTGGTGTGACGCCCTCAGAACGCCCCTAAACTTTGGCGCACTAAAAAGTGTCTTTGGTGCATTACAAGGGACTTATCGCACCAAAGTTTGGAGTGCACCAGTTCATACATTCTTTTTGGCGCAAAGTACACCAGAAAACTGGTGCAGTCCCGTTCATACATGTCGCCCTATGTTTAGCTTTCTATGACTTCCTGCCCCAAGCAGGAGTTAATAGTACCACCATCTTTAACCCCTTACCGACTTAGGACATATGAGTACGTCATAGTGCCGGTACAGGGCTTTGTAGTGGGATCGCAACGCAATCCTGCTACATAGCTGCTGGGTGTTAGCTGCTAATTGCAGCTAACACATGGCGGTTACAGCGCTGGAGGGCGTCGGCGCCACCCTGCACTGTTTAACCACTTTGATGCCACGGCAAAAATGGTTGTGGCATCTAAATCAATGAGAAGATGTGCCGCACACTGTTCCTCACTGTGATCGGGACATCAGCGGCGAAATTGCAGTGCCCAGATCGCTCAACATGGCAGCTGGAAGCCTTGTGAAGGCTTCCATGGCTGCCATGTTTTCGATTTTGCTACTTTCTGCCCCAGGCAGGAAGTAGTAAAGCCGCCATCTTTGTACACCCTAATGCAATGTGTATAAATGATTGCACCCCCTAAGGGTGAAGCACAATAGGGGGACTCAAAGTTGAAGTTGAAAAAATAAATAAAAATGTTTAAAGGGTAAAAAAATTAAAAAATTAAAAGTTCAAATCACCCCCCTTTTGACAATTTACAAATAGAAACATAAAATAAAAAAAGTTACACATATTTGGTATCGCCGTGTCTGAAAAAGTCTGATCTATTAAAATGTAACATAAATTATCCTGAACACCGTAGAAGAAAAAAAATTCCAAACGCCAAAATTGCGTTTATTTGGTAATTTCACGGCCCATAAAAATTGGAATAAATGTAATACAAAAGTCACATGTATTCCAAACTGGTACTAATAAAAAGTACACTCCAGCCTGCAAAAAATGCCCCTCACTCAAGTCCATAGGTGTTCGTACAAAAAAGTTATTGGTCGCAAAAATGGCACCGCGGCGCAAATTTAAAAAATGAAAAATGCTTGAAATTTTTTACGATACCAAAACATAACAGAAACCATACATGTTTGGTATTTCCGGATGCGTATCAACCTGTAGAATCCAGATAACACATTTTTTTATCGGATTGAATACAGTACAAACAAAACTTAAGCAAACATGGTGCAAATACTTTTTTTTCACATTTTTACCCACTTAGAATATTAATTGTGGTTAACCAGTCTATTCTAAGCTACTATGAATGACATCAGTAGTAAGTACATCTTGTCCCGCAAAATAAAAGCCTTCATATGTCTATGTAGATGAAAAAATCAAAAAGTTATGGCTCTGGGAAGGCAGGGAGGGAAAAACGAACGTGAAAAAAATAGGCCTTCTTCCACCTATGGACCTCTATAAGGGTGCATTTGTTTGGGGTTGAAGTATACTTTTTATTGGTACCATTTTGGGATAGGTGTAAGTTTTTGATCACTTTTTATTTACATTTTTTGTGATGTGAAAATAATGCAATTTTGACTTTTGGGATTTTTCTATTCTACTGTGTTCAGCTTACGGAATAAATGATGTTAATGATCAGACTTTTACAGATGCGGAGATAACAGTTATGTGTAGCTTTTATTTTTTTATATGGGAAATAGCAAAAAGGGTGAGTCGAACTTCTAATCTTTTTTATTCATTTTTCTACTTTTAAACATTTTTTTTCTACTTTAACATTAAGTCCCCCTTCTGTACTTAACCACTAGGGCGCAAGTGTGAGTACATTTAAAAAAAAAGCGATAGGGGGTATTTCCTTCATTTTTCAAAACCAGCAGCTGCAGGCTGAAACTAACAGAATGGAAGGGTCTATAGATATTGGTCTCTTTCCACCTTAAAAATACCAGCCCATAGCTGCCCCAGAAGCAGAGCCATCTGACATTAAGGGTCCATTTGATGAGTTTCCCAGTACCTATGTGCATTGGGTATGGGCAGTTAGATGCATGAATTAGTATCACCTTGGTACAATAAAAAACACCTTGGCTGGCTGGAGCACATGTCCCCAAGTCCCCGTGCTAGTAATGAAGAGGCGGGTTTCAGACACCTCCATCACTGGAATAAAATGGTAAAAAAAAACACAAAACAAAAACATTTTATTCAAATACACACTCCCTGACACCATTGACCATTTTATTAACAAAATGCATCCAACGCTGCTCAGATGTAGTCCAGTGAGTCTGACATAGTCCAAAGGGGAAACCTATATAAAAATTTTAAAAAACTACAAAAAACATGACAGTAGTAAACTCCATCCCCTGCACCCCCTAAGGATCATGCCTGCAACTGATCAAGCTGTACAATATGTTTATGTGGAATACAGACCACAGCATCAGCACAATGTATAGGGGGATGGTTCTTCCCCCTCCCTTTCCCAAATTGTGCCTGTAAGCTGTGGCCTAAACATCCTCTCCCACCTGTCCCCCACATGCATTATGCATAATAGTGCCAACACAAAATACAACCCCCATCTATCACCCCATAAACCCATCTCCACCTATCACCCTGTAGCGCTCTCACCTCCACCTATCACCCCATAGCCCCTACCCTCCATCTATCTCCCCATAATCCCCCCCACCTCAACCCAGTTTCTATGAAAGTCGGCACAGGTAAGGAGGTGCTGGAAATGTTTGAATTCTAAGATGTTTTAATTGTGTTATTGTATGTCTGCTGCAATTTGAAAGTATTGAACTACAGATCCCAGCATAGCCACTGCAATATTTAATTGTGCTATTGTATGTCTGCTAGTATGTTTGAACTGCGTCGAGCCGCAACTCTGTCCCCAATAATTAACCTGTTTATGAGTTTAGTATCCCTTTCAAGTCTTTCCTCTCTCCACGCAATTTTGTCATCTGAATTCACTGAATAAATCAGTGAACACCTCATACTATATATTGCAGACCTTAGATTTGTCTGCCAGTTTTTAATTGCCAATTTTTACGTGACAGATTTGAAGTGATGAGTAGTAAATTATGTCAGAATTGGGTAGAAGCAGGCAGAAGGGGGCCAGAATGTATCACTTTTTTGTGCCTACCTGGTCTTTTTAAAGTAGACCTTATTCACCATTCTCACTGTTGTAACTTATCTTGCTGTCATTTTCCTACTATCATACCATCCAGTCATGCCCCTAGAGAATTTTTTCCACATCAGCTCCTACTGATTCCCCTGCTTCTCTCACCTATGGTGGCCTACACTTCACCCACACCCCCAGACCTGAGAACAGGTAGCATGGGGTGTTGGCGTACTTCTTTCTCCACACTGCAAGTACCAAGGCATTCCTCCTGCACCATTAATCACTCTCCCCTCTTTTAAGGTCCACACCCTCAGACTTTTGATCATTTTGCTGCCTGGCTCCCTCCCTCCCTCTCAACTGAAATATCCACTCTCATCATGGGTGATTTCAACATCCCCATTGACAACCCCATATCTCCTTCTGCCTCTCAGTTGCTTTCCCTAACATCTTCCCTTGACCTCTCGTAATTTACTGATTCTCCCCACCCACAAGGATGGGAGCTCTCTTGATCTGGTCTTCTGCCATCTCTGCTCAATTTCCAACTTTACTAATTCTCATTATGCACTCTCTGAACATAACCTTATCTCATAGTTGCCAACTTTTGAAAGTGGAAAAGCAGGAGATTGAAAAATTTAAAAATTTGCATGGACACGCCCATCTTGTTGGTGTACCACGCCCCTTCAAAAGCCACACCCACTCCACCTAACTGCATAACGGCTTTGGAAGAAAGCCAGGTAGTGCCCTTATAGCCAGGTAGTAGCCCCCCATAACCAGGTAGTGCCCCTTACAGGCAGGTAGATGCCCCATTGTAGCCAAGTAGATGCCCCCTTGTAGCCAGGTTGATGCCCCCTCTGTAGCCAGGTAGAGCCCCCTCTGTAGCCAAGTAGAGCCCAATTTGTAGCCAGCTAGGTCCCCTCAGTGTAGCCAGGTAGAGCCCTCTTATAGCCAGGTAGAGCCCCCCATTGTAGCCAGTTAGAGCCCTCTTATAGTCAGGTAGAGCCCCCATTGTAGCCAGGTAGAGCCCCCTCTGAAGCCAGGTAGAGCCCAATATGTTACCAGGTAGATGCCCCCCTTTGTTAGCCAGGTAGATGCCCACTTTGTTAGCCAGGTAGATGCCCCCTTTGTTAGCCAGATAGATGCCCCCCTTTGTTAGCCAGGTAGATGCCCCCCTTTGTTGTCAGGTAGATGCCCCCCTTTGTTGTCAGGTAGATGCCCTCCTTTGTTAGCCAGGTAGAGCCCCCCTAAAACTAATAAAAATAAAATAATAAAAGCCACTTACCTCACCAGGCTCCCTGCAGCGTGGCCAGCTCCGGACATCTCCCGGCCGACCGACTCAGCGTCGCAGGGGGAGTGAGTGCAGCCGCGTGTCACTCCCCCTGCGACACTGATCTGTATGTACAGTGCGCACACCGGCGCTGTACATACAGGTGGAGGAGGGGAACGATCCTCTGAACGATTCTCTGAACACACCTGCCTGTCACTGATTCAGAAAACATCACACCATAAGCGCTCAGAAACTCATAGACACTCTATAGCCCTCACTGTCCCCAATATCCTCTATTTCCTGTCCAGACCTAGCTGTTAAACGATATAATGAAACTCTCCCGACCATCTTGGACATATTGGCAATACTTAAATTCCTCCCCACCAGAGTCAGACGCTGGAAACCTTGGCACACATCTCAAACTCGCTTTCTGCAGCCATGTTCCAGATGAGCTGAACATCTGTGATGAAAGACAAAGCTATCTACAGACTTTCTTCATTACAAATTCATGCTCAGGACTTACCACACTGCCCATCACCGCACCAAACAAGAATATTTAACCTCCCTCATCTCAACATTACACAACAACCCAAAATGACTGTTTGATACTTCCTACTCCCTCCTCAGTCCCAAAGCTCAGGCTCCAGTCACTGACCTCTGTGCTGAAGACATGGCCACTCACTTCAAAGAGAAAATCAACAGTATCCAGCAAACAGCATATCTCAGTCCCCTAGTAACACCCATCCTGTCCCCTCCCGCAATTCCTCTAGTCTGTTCTCAGCACTTAACCCGACGACAGAAGAAGTATTCAAGCTTCTCTCATCTGCTCCCCCCACCACCTGCTCTAGTGACCCCATTACCTCCCAACTCGTCCAGTCTATTCCTCTGGCTGTCCTCTCTCACTTAACTTCAATCAGAAACCTCCCTCTTTCCACTGGGATCTTTTCATCCTCTTTTAAACACACTGTTATAACCCCTTTACTAAAAAAGCCCACTCTGGAGCTGTCCTACGCTGCCAACTACCAACCAGTCTCTAACCTGCCCTTCATCTCTAAACTTTTGGAACACTTGGTCTACTCTCGCCTAATATGCTTTCTCTCTTCTTACTCTCTTCTCGACCTTCTGCAATCAGGTTTCCACACCTTGCACTCTACAAAAACTGTTCTAGTTAAAGTTTCAGATAATCTCCTCACTGTGAAGTCTCAGGGCAACTACTCGTTGTCGCTTCTTCTGGATTTCTCTGCAGCGTTTGACACTGTAGATCACCAACTTCTCCTCAGCATGCTCAGCGCCATTAGCCTCCAAGACCTCTCTCTTGGTTCTCATCCTACCTCTCGGACCACTCATTTAGTGTCTCATTTTCAGGTTCTACTTCCTCTTCCTCTTGGGGTTCCTCAAGGATCAGATCTAATTCTCAGTTCTCCTCTTTTCACTCTACACAGCCCCCATTGGACAAACCATCTCTACGCTGATGGCACTCAATTATATACTGTACCTCTTCCGGTAACATCATCCCTGTCCTGCTACAAAATACCAGTGACTGTCCGCTGTCTCTGACATCATGTCCTCTCTCTATCTTAAGCTAAACCTCACTTAAACTGAACTTCTTGTCATTTGGCCATCCACTAACTAACCCCACTCTGCTATTTCTATCTCAGTGTGTGGTGCCACCATAATTCTTAGGCAGAAGGCCCGCTGTCTTGAGGTTATATTAGATTTTGATCTGTCCTTCACTCCCTATAGCCAATCCCTTGCCCACTCTTGTCACCTGCATCTTAAGAACATCTCCAGAATCCGTTCTTTTCTCACTGTGGAAACAGCTCAAACTCTCACTGCTGCTCTTATACTTTCTTGTCTTTGTAAGCCATGTACCAAGGTGGGCTTTCTATAATACAGCAAAGTCACAGGCAAGAGAAACAACTGCAACACCTGTTCAGACCAATAAATATTTTTACTGGAATCTGAATAAAAAGAACACATACACATAGACACAAACCAAGACCCTTGTGCTGTGCAGTGTGCCACCTCACTATATCCTCTGGACTTACCGATATTTTACCTATCAGTGGACTCAGAAAATCTGATTACTATTTACCTTATTAAAACCCTAGGTAACTGGAACGATAGTGTGGATGCATATTTCAGGAGAGTGCTTGTGGTGTAGCACAAGGGTTTACAAACCTCCGAAAGTACTCGTTATTCCCAGAGTACCAATAACCAATTAAAGATCTCCCCAACAAGAACAACAAACAAAATTACCAACATTGGTGTAGGACGTGTTCCACAGTCTCCCACGGACGTTATTTACGTTTAAGGCCTGACTCTAGATAAGACCCTAAATAATCTGTATACAGGATTAACCAATGTCTCTATCTGGCTGGCGTGCATGATTACCAGGCCTGGGTCTTTCCTTGGCAAATTTCCAACATCGGTTTCGGACGGGGTTTCCTTCTGTCAACATCCTTTGTCACAGATGACATTCACTCCACTTTAACACTTCTCCTCTAACTGCGATGAAACAGCAGATAACTCCCTTTGATTTTCACAGGTTTCAGTCCCCTGTGTACACACTCACTGCTCTACTTCTGATTAGCAGGAAAGTTCCTGAGAGAGAGAGTAATTATAATCAGTCTTATACTGGAAGTGTCTGAAAAATGCCTCTCCATTACTGCCGCTAGTCCTTTGTGCTAGCCAGCTGTGTTTCTTGTACCCCCAAGGTTGACACTAATCCCCTCTCACTATTAACTTAGTACCCATGCACTAGGGGTACTGGGAAGAGCTTGGTTACCATCAGAACTGGGTCATCTAAAGTAATAATCTGCTTCTGGGGTGGCTGCAGGCTGGTATTTTAAGGATCAAAAGATACCAAAATCCATGTACCTTCCGTATCCTGATAGTATTAGGCTGCAGCTGCTGGTTTTACCTTAACTGGTTATGAAAAATAGGGGGAACCCCACAAGTTTTTTTTTCTGAATATTTTGTTTCTATTAGTATTTGTAATAAATTATGAGAAAAAAAATATTTTGGCTATTTTCATAACCAGCAAAGATAAAACTGGCAGCTAAAGGCTGATCCTATCAGGATGGGAAGATCCATGGATACTGGTCTCTTCCCATCCTAAAAATATCAGTTGCCACCGAAGCAAACAATCAAATTAGATGGTCCACTTCTGATAATAACTTGGCTCTTCTGAGTACTCCTGGTGTGTTCGGATAATAGTGAGAGAACTTTAGTGTGAGCCTTGGGGTAACAAATGCCTCTGCACCAAGCCCCAGTGATAGTAACATAAAGGTGTCTGTCAGATACCTCCATTACCAACACTGGAATAAAATGGTAAAGAAAACTTTAAAAACACCTAAAAAAAACTACAAAAAAAACTAATTGAAATAAACACTCCCCAACAACTTTCCACGTTGACCATTAGAGTAATTATTCCGACACTGGTTTGACATAGTCTAACCAATCCACTATAATCCAAAGCGGAAACCTGTAGAAAAATAGAAACTCTACAAAAACATGACAGTACCTCATCCAAGAGGGAGGTAATGGGTGGTGAGGTGCTGGAAAAGTGAGGATTCTAAAATGTTTCTGTGGCAAATTCTGCAGAGACGAGGAGAAGTCATCATGACCGTCTAAGCCTAAAGTAAAAAAAAAGAAAAGGGAGAACAACTCTGATCAGAGAAGACATCAACCGTGAGTCACTGATTGTAACTGCACTGTAATCACTTATATGTCTGCAGAGTCTGTGTACAACTGGTAGTCACATGTGATGGTCACATGTGGTCATGGTCTGGCAGTTTTATTTGGTCTTTGGGTAGAAGTATTATTGGGATTGTTAGTATAGGTATTGTGGGATTTTCTTTAGTAACAATATGACGGTAATATGTATGGTATATTTGTTCTATTTGTAGATGTTTTATTGGGTGACTGTATAACTATTTGTTAGAGGTATTATGCTATCACACATAAATTATTGGTTTTGAAGAGGTGAATTTGTCAGTGATGATTTCATTATAAAGTGTACTGCTGAGGTGGTGGACATTTTCCATGTGGAAAATTAGTGAATTTTTTTTCTGAAAAACTGTTTCCTGCAGTTTAATATTTACTGTGAGATAGTGACTGGAGACTTTCTACCTGATCCAGAATGGAGCAAGACAGGACCAAGCAGCCAGCATCATGATTTAGATGCCTAATACACGTGAGTGAAACTGAACCTGGTTTATTCACTTGGATCTAGCTATCAATCACCTGCAACAGTACTGCGGTTTCTTGTGTTGTTATGGGTGTTTACCTATTCTTCTAGTAGACCCTTATTTGAAGTTCCTCTGCATGCGGCAGGAAGGAAATTGATGGTGTTCAGCAAGCCCAACATTTGTCCATTTTTCTCCCTAGCAAGATGAAAAAAGTCGCTACAGGAAGTGACTCAGCATGGGTCCAAAAATCATCCCTAGGAGAAACTTTATCAACAGTAAGGGGACAGGAGGAGCACTGGTTAATGGCCTCTTCACTGGCTTATTTCGCTCGCGAATTACCGAGGAATGGGACGATCGTCAATTCCGTCGGCAATCTCAGAGAATAAGTTAACAGCACTTTTTCTATTGTTTCTCAATAGGAAAATCGGCTCGTACCTTCCATGAGCGTATTAGTGACGGATTTGCCGCCGCGATTGACGACGGCAATCAGGACAGTAGATAAAATAAACAATGTGCATGTCAATATTACAGAACGGATTCACCTATACAATATGGAGATGATGATACCGTACGGGAGTAAATCTGTTACAACATACGTGCCACCTTATAGTTCCCCTTATGTAGCAAATGATTTTTCAACTGTTGTCAGAACGTAATTTCGATCGGCAATCCGATGGTAAAATACTTCTGAAATAAGTCTTTATACAGGAGCCAAATTCTGCTCAGCAGATGGCAGCTCAGCAACGATACATGAGAAAATAATAAAGAATGGATGGAGAACAGAATGCAATAATATAAACAGCTGAATAACAATACCTACAACTGAGGAGAACAGCACACTGCCTGCTGTATGGCAAGTTATAGAACTGTTGCTGGAACAATAGCTCTATAAGACTAAGCAGCCCAATGAAAAAAAAATTAAAACAATGTTCTATCAGAAAATTAAAGTAAAATGATCAAATTTAATAAATGCTTTTTATTACTTAATAAAACAGTAGTTATATCCATGTCTTCTTAATGTTGCACACACCTTACCACAGTTTATAATACTGTACTTTTTTATTTGCAGAGATCTGAAATATCAGAACTGGAAAAAAAGGAAAAAGCAAAATGCTAAACAGCAGCCTGGTAAACTGCAACAGCACCTTGGGATTCCGGCATACTCTATATGCAGTCACCTACACCATCATATTCATTCCTGGTCTACTTGCAAACAGCATTGCTCTATGGCTTCTAAGAAGCTTCATCTACAAGAAGAACAAGGCTATTATATTTATGATGAATTTGGCAATGGCCGACCTGTCACACATACTGTCATTACCTTTGCTGATATATTACTATATAAATCACACTTGGCCATTTGGAAACTTTCTATGCTTGCTGTGCTTTTACCTTAAATATTTTAATATGTATGCAAGTATTGTGTTTTTGACTCTCATAAGTGTTCAGCGCTATGTCTTCACCGCAAATCCTTTCAAAGCCAAAGGATGGAAGAGGAGATATGATGTTGCCATCTGTGTAGGTGTATGGATAGTGGTCGGGGCTGCCTGTCTGCCTTTCCCAATATACAGAAGTGATGGACCTAACAGCACAAGTACTAGTTGTTTTGCTGATCTTGGAACAAAAACGATGAACACCACCACCGTCATCATCATGCTTATAGGGGCAGAGTTGTCTGGTTTCTTTATCCCTCTCATAATTATTACTTACTGTACCCTAAAAACAAGAATTCAATTAAAAAGTGACTCATTAAGGAGCGTGCATATGAGGGAAAAACACAGAGCTTTACGAATGGTAGTCACCTGCTCATCTGTGTTCTTTATCTGCTTCACACCTTATCACATCATTTTCTTCTTTTACGTATTGGTCAGTTCGAACATAATCGACAATTGTGAAGTGCAAAAAGTTATTATGGATCTCCACCCATTCTCCCTGTGCTTAGCAAGTATCAATTGCTGCTTGAACCCAATACTGTATTATTTTACTGCATCAGAGTTCCAAAATGAATTGGCCAAACGTGGTTCCTCAGTTGTCCGTGTTCGCCTCATGAGCAAAGACAGTGTTTCTTCCACTAAGTGATCGCTAAACTCATTGTCTTTTCAAATTCATATATTTTGATACTATTTCATTGATACAAAAATGTGTGCTGCCACATCAGGGTATTCTTAATTTTTCTGATATAGTCAGCACCTTCTTAAGTGGTGTGAAGGCTTATTTGGTTGGTTGTGGTTCCTCAGTTTCTACTTTTCTTCTGTTATTAAGAACTAGAACACATGTCATTGGATGACATGTATGTAATGTTCCAGGTATCCATACTTTCACTGCAGTGTTAAGCTAATCAAAGTAACTCGTAGTAGTGGACTTCACTTTTAGGCTGGATACAGTGAATTTAGAGACTGAAATGAGGTATCCAAATTAGACAAAACCTTTCAGTTTATGACCTGTATATATATTTGTGTAAATATATATTTTCAATCTCTGCATATCTGTGTATTGTGTGTGAGAAAGTATGAAGACCAGAATAATTTTATGTCTGTAATGGTGATTTTATGTGCTGATAACTCATATTTGCTATATATTCTTTAAAATCAAAGAGAAAAAATACAAAGGTGCTCTCCTTATGAAGTATTTCCAAACAAATATATACAAAATCAAGATTTAATCAAAGGGCAATGCCCTCACCTTTAGCAGTTGTGCAAAAATATGCACATGACTATGATACACATATACAGTGGAGGAAAAAAGTATTTAGTCAGCCACGAATTGTGCAAGTTCTCCCACTTAAAAAGATGAGAGTGGCCTGTAATTGGCATCATAGGTCGACCTCAACTATGAGAGACAACATGAGAAAACAAATCCAGAAAATCACATAATTTTATTTGGAAAGAATTTATTTGCAAATTATGGAAGAAAATAAGTATTTGGTCCATAACAAAACTTCATTTGAATACTTTGCTATATATTCTTTGTTGGCAATGACAGAGTTGAAACGTTTTCTGTAAGGCTATGTTCACATGGCGTAATTGCAGCGCGTACAGTATGGCTGCAATTACGCCGGGTGAATTGGGAGTCGCGTTAACATGCGCGTACTCCCGCGGTGCGGGGGGGCGGCAGCCCGTCGGCCCCATTGACAGTCATTACTTGTGCCGCGTATTCACCACAAGTAATTGACATGTCACTTATCTCCACACATGTAAAATACGATCGTATTGTACGAGCGGGGAGAGGAGGCGTAATTCATAGTTCTCTATGAGAACTATGGATTACCGTAATTTCGGTGCGCACTTCGCTCGTATTAGAGCGCAAATACGACGCGAAATGCGCACCGAAATTTGCCCGTGTGAACGTACCCTAATTGTTCACATGGTCGGTACACACTGTTGCTGGTATGTTGGCCCATTCCTCCGTGCAGATCTCCTCTAGAGCAGTGATGTTTTAGGGCAGCCGCTGGGCAACATGGACTTTCAACTCCCTCCAAAGGTTTTCTATGGGGTTGAGATCTGGAGACTGGCAAGGCCACTCCAGGACCTTGAAATGCTTCTTACAAAGGCACTCCTTTGTTGCCCTGGTGGTGTGCTTGGGATCATTGTCCTGCTGGAAGACCCAGCCATGTTTCATCTTCAATGCCCTCGCTGATGGAAGGAGGTTTGCACTCAAAATCTCACAATACACGGCCCCATTGTTTCTTTCATGTACATGGATCAGTCGTCCTGGTCCCTTTGCAGAGTAACAGCCTCAAAGCATGATGTTGCCACCCCCCATGCTTCACAGTAGGTCTGGTGTTCTTTGGATGTTTCATCCAAAAAGCATTCTCTCTCCTCCAAACACGACGAGTTGTGTTTCTGCAAAACAGTTCTACTTTGGTTTCATCTGACCATATGACATGCTCCCAATACTCGTCTGGATCATCCAAATACTCTCTATCAAACTTCAGACGGGCCCGGACATGTACTGGTTTCTGAGTCCCTGGCGGCGTAGTGTGTTACTGATGGCAGCCTTTGTTATGTTGGTCCCAGCTCTCTGCAGGTCATTCACTAGGTCCCCCTTTGTGGTTCTGGGATTTTTGCTCACCGTTCCTGTGATCATTTTGATCACACGGGGTGAGCTCTTGCATGGAGTCCCAGATCGAGGGAGATTATCAGTGATCTTGTATGTCTTCCATTTTCTAATTATTGCTCCCACAGTTGATTTCTTCTCACCAAGCTGCTTTCCTATTGCAGATTCAGTCTTTCCAGCCTGGTACAGGGCTACAATTTTGTTTCTGGTGTCCTTCGACAGCTCTTTGGTCTTTACCATAGTAAAGTTTGGAGTGTGACTGTTTGAGGTTGTGGACAGGTGTCTTTTACACTGATAAGCTCAAACAGGTGCCATTACTACAGGTAATGAGTAGTGTTGAGCGATTATTATCGACAAAGTTGAAATCGGCACAGTTTTTATGGTGATCGGATTTTTTAGATCATGCGATAATTTAGGTTAAAATCTGTGCATCATCTATTAAGATTGCGCCATTTTCGGTGCTTCCTGTAATTTTGGCGGCCAGCAAATCAGATTACAGAATACAGCAGGGTGAGATGTGTGTGCGACGTCATGACTGGGATGTGTATGGTTGCGATTGGCTGGAAAAATCACATGACCTCGTTTTACATAGAACAGCGTTTCCTGTTCAGCCTCAGTGTCTCTCAGCGTCTCAGAGCAGAAGGACGTGCGCTCTGCTTGTGTCCAAACAGCTCAGCGAAATTATTATATTTCTTCACAGAGAAACCTCTACTATTAGCTGTGATCCTTACAATTTAGTTAGATTAGATTTTATATAGTTAGGTAGAGAATTTTAAAGGAGCATCTACCGCTGTAAAGTCACGGGGGGGAGCGGAGGGGGGACCCCGCGGGCGAACACAGACAAGCTCTATAAAGAATACTGGATAAAGTTCACCAAGAATTATTGTAGACATTGCAATAGCTTTATTATTAACAGTTTTCTATTGAATATTTCCTGGATATTGGGCAGCCTGAACTTATTAGGATACACATTTTTCTAGTAAACTGCAGGTCTCTTTTTTAGGTGCAAAACTCCACTTTTATTATCAGTATACATTTCAGATAGGTGTTCATTTTCAATTTTGCCCATTCCACCTTTGTTGATATATCCACCTTGTACTTAAATTAGAATCCAGCAAGTCAGCACAGGTTGATAGGTGCCAAAATACCTTGTAATATCCGAATAAAATTTCAAATTATGTGTTTTTGACTTTGGCGCACTACAGCTTTGTTCATTGAGGCACCTTGCACTTAAATGTGAATACTGCAATTTTTTAGTCACCACAGGTGAATTGATAGGTGCCAAAAAGTACCTTTTATTAGCCGAATACATTTCAGATACGTGTTTTTTCACGTTGGCGCACTACAGCTTTGTTCATTGAGGCCCCTTGCACTTAAATGTGAATACTGCAATTTTTTTTAGTCACCACAGGTGAATTGATAGGTGCCAAAAAATACCTTTTATTATCCGAATACATTTCAGATACGTGTTTTTTCACTTTGGCACAGGCCAGCTTTGTTGATAGATCTACTTTGCAGTTAAATTTGAATACAGCAATTTTGTAGTCACCACAGGTGAATTGATAGGTGCCAAAAATACCTTTTATTATCCGAATACATTACAGATATGTGTTTTTTGCACTTTTGCCCAGTCCAGATTTGTTGATAGAGCCACCTTGCAGTTAAATTTGAATCCAGCAATTGTGTAGTTACCACTGGTGAATTGATAGGTGCCAAAAAATACCTTTTATTATCCGAATACATTACAGATACGTGTTTTTTGACTTTGGCACACTACAGCTTTGTTCATTGAGGCACCTTGCACTTAAATGTGAATACTGCAATTTTTTAGTCACCACAGGTGAATTGATAGGTGCCAAAAAAATACCTTTTATTATCCGAATACATTTCAGATACGTGTTTTTTCACTTTGGCACAGGCCAGCTTTGTTGATAGATCTACTTTGCAGTTAAATTTGAATACAGCAATTTTGTAGTCACCACAGGTGAATTGATAGGTGCCAAAAATACCTTGTATTATCCGAATACATTACAGATACGTGTTTTTTGCACTTTTGCCCAGTCCAGATTTGTTGATAGAGCCACCTTGCAGTTAAATTTGAATCCAGCAATTGTGTAGTTACCACTGGTGAATTGATAGGTGCCAAAAAATACCTTTTATTATCCGAATACATTTCAGATACGTGTTTTTTGACTTTGGCGCACTACAGCTTTGTTCATTGACGCAGCTTGCACGTAAATCTGAAAACAGCAATTTTATAGTCACCACAGGTGAATTGAAAGGTGCAAAAAAATACCGTGTATTATACGAAAACATAACAGATACGTGTTTTTTTACTTTGGCGCACTACAGCTTTGTTCATTGACGCAGCTTGCACGTAGATCTTAAAACAGCAATTTTATAGTCACCACAGGTGAATTGAAAGGTGCAAAAAATACATTTTATTATTCGAATACATTTCAGATACGTGTTTTTTGACTTTGGCGCACTACAGCTTTGTTCATTGACGCAGCTTGCACGTAAATCTGAAAACAGCAATTTTATAGTCACCACAGGTGAATTGAAAGGTGCAAAAAAAATACCGTGTATTATACGAAAACATAACAGATACGTGTTTTTTGACTTTGGCGCACTACAGCTTTGTTCATTGACGCAGCTTGCACGTAAATCTTAAAACAGCAATTTTATAGTCACCACAGGTGAATTGAAAGGTGCAAAAAAATACCGTGTATTATACGAAAACATAACAGATACGTGTTTTTTGACTTTGGCGCACTACAGCTTTGTTCATTGACGCAGCTTGCACGTAAATCTGAAAAAAGCAATTTTATAGTCACCACAGGTGAATTGAAAGGTGCAAAAAATACCGTGTATTATACGAAAACATAACAGATACGTGTTTTTTGCACTTTTGCCCAGTCCAGATTTGTTGATAGAGACACCTTGCAGTTAAATTTGAATCCAGCAATTTTGTTTTGATTAGAGGGATTTGAGAATAGCTGTGATTTGCCGTCTTTTAATAAGAGACTTTCCAAAACTATTCCATACCTTCTCAAATTTTTATATTTCTGAACATGGAGCGAATGCAGGTGGTAAGCGAGCAAAGAGGGGGGTAGCACATGGAGGTAGAGGTACGAGAGAAGGTGCTCCTTCCAGTGCTGGCGACACACGCACGCCAGCGGACGTTACCGACGTCTCTGCCTTGGAAAGAGGTTGGCGCGAATTTGAGGCGGAGGAGGAAGATGAGGAAGATCAGTTTGCTAGTGTCCCTCGACCCAGAGGCTTGGGAAATCAAGGCTCCATCTCTCACATGAGTGCTTGGATGCTCCATTTCCTCCAACATGATCCTCGCATTAAGGCCATCAAAATGAACAAGTTACTGGGTGGCCACCCTCCTGGATCCCCGGTACAAAACTAAACTCAGCACTTTCCTTCCACCCACCCAAATAGAGAGTAAAATGCAGGAAATGGAGACCTTGCTGATTGATCAACTGGAGACATCTGTTGCGTCTGCTTCACGTTCTTCAAATGTCACGGTGGAACAACGCCAGCGACGTGACAGCAGTAGAGTGCCAAGTAGCTGTAGCGGCAGCAGCAACAGGCAAGGTGGCAGAAGCCTAATGGGTGACCTCTGGCAATCTTTATTTACCACCTCACCAACGCATGCAATGCAGGGAATACATACAACAACCAGAGACCAGCTTAATATCATGGTGCACGACGATCTGCGTCTCAACACCGATGTTTTTGTATGTGTTCCGGAACCAATAGACTTCTGGGTATCCAAAATGGACGAATGGCCCGAGCTGGCTCGCCACGCCATAGAGGTGTTGTCCTGCCCAGCAGCCAGCGTCATATCTGAGCGGACCTTCAGCACAGCCGGAGGAGTCATTACAGACAAACGTATCCGGCTTTCCACAGATAATGTGGATCGTTTGACTTTCATCAAGATGAATCAGGCATGGATCTCTGATGATGTTGTGGCCCCAATTGCCGAGGTCACCGATTAGTTGCTGGTCTACTTCACATTCCTCTCCAAACAGAAATGGTCCTCTTGAAAAACTTATTTTTAAAATGATCATTTCTTACTGCAATTTTTATTCTCAGTTCCCAACAGTTCATTTTGCTGGTTTTGCTGTGAGGAGACTGTAAAAGACACCAAGGTTTCATGACAAAACCATATTCCATTTACTCACTTCATCTTTAGAATTTTTCGCATTGTCAATGGTTTTGGGGTCATGTTGCCTCACAATTTTTAACAGTGGCTGAGAAGTCATATTTATAATTTTTTGGGGTCATGTTGTTGTGAGATACAGCAATAATTATGGTCCTTTGGAACAGAAATGTGGCTTTTAAGTGGCATTTCTCCCTCACAATTTTTAACAGTGGCTGAGAAGTCATATTTATAATTTTTTGGGTCACATTACACATTACACATTACATTACAGATACGTGTTTTTTTACTTTGGCGCACTACAGCTTTGTTCATTGAGGCACCTTGCACTTAAATGTGAATACTGCAATTTTTTAGTCACCACAGGTGAATTGATAGGTGCCAAAAAATACCTTTTATTATCCGAATACATTTCAGATACGTGTTTTTTCACTTTGGCACAGGCCAGCTTTGTTGATAGATCTACTTTGCAGTTAAATTTGAATACAGCAATTTTGTAGTCACCACAGGTGAATTGATAGGTGCCAAAAATACCTTGTATTATCCGAATACATTACAGATACGTGTTTTTTGCACTTTTGCCCAGTCCAGATTTGTTGATAGAGCCACCTTGCAGTTAAATTTGAATCCAGCAATTGTGTAGTTACCACTGGTGAATTGATAGGTGCCAAAAAATACCTTTTATTATCCGAATACATTTCAGATAACAAGTTTTTTGATAGAACTTTGGCACACCTACAGATTTGTACATTGACGCAGCTTGCACCAAAATCTGAAAACAGCAAAATTATTAACAACCACAGGTGAATTGAATGGATGCAAAAAATCACATGTATTATACGAAAACATAACAGAACGTGTTTTATTTTACTTTGGCGCTACTACAGCTTTGTTCATTGACATGCAGCTTGGGGCAAAAAAAAACCGTTAAAAAGAAAAATTTTTTTTTTTTTTTCTTAAAACGGCAATTTATTAAGTCCCACAGGTTAATTGAAAGGTGCAAAAAATACATTTAATTATTACGAAAACATTTCAAAGATACTTTTTTTTTGACTTTTGGCGCTATACAGCTTTGTTCATGACGCATGCTTGCACGTAAATCTGAAAACAGCAATTTATATCAACCACAGTGAATTGAAAAGGTGGCAAAAAATACCGTTGAATTATACTAAAACATAAACAGATAACGTGTTTTTTGACTTTGTGCGCACAACAGCCTTTGATCATTGACCGCAGCTTGCACGTAAATCTTAAAACATCAATTTTATAGTCACCACAGGTAATTAAAGGTGCAAAAAATACCGTGTATTATACGAAAACATAACAGATACTGTTTTTTGACTTTGGCGCACCTACAGCTTTGTTCATTGAAAACCAGCTTGCACGTAAATCTGAAACAGCAAATTTTATAGTCACCACGGGTTTGAATTGAAAGGTGCAAAAAATACCGCGAAATTATACGAAAACATAACAGATACGTGTTTTTTGCAATTTTGCCCAGTCCAGATTTGTTGATAGAGAAACCTTGCAGTTAAATTGAATCCAGCAATTTTGTTTTGTTTAAAGGGGGATTTGAGAATACTGTGATTTGCCGTCTTTTAATACGAGACTTTCCAAAACTATTCCATACCTCTCAAATTTTTATATTTCTAAACATGGAGCGAAATGCAGGTGGTAAGCGAGCAAAGAGGGGGTAGCACTTTGGGGGTAAGAGGTACGAGAGAAGGTGCCCTTCCATGCTGGCAACAACACGAAATGCCAGCGGATCGTCAGTTGCAGGACCGTCAGGCCTGTCATCGCTGGTCAGGGCCCTGTGAATCTCAGTAACGAACAGCGTCCCCCAATCTGTCCTTCAGTGGTTAATGCAACCTGCATCCAGCATCTTACCTCCCGTCCTCCCAGTCACGGCCACAAATTTTCGTCACACATCATCAGCATCCGTCCAACATGAAGCAGCCCGAATGTCAACTCGTGTACCCACCACTGTGGATAAACCATTGTCTGAAGACCTCTTTGATGACAAAATGCGGTTGGGGTCAGAAGGCATGTTAAAAGAGCAAGAGGATGATTTAGTCTGCTCTGACGCCCATTACTGATGCCATCAGAAGGAGAGAAGGAAGACGGTCAATCGGCAAAAATACCGGGCGGTCGGCAACGCCTTGCAGGCCCTCTTGCTTGTAGCCCCGCAGCTTTTGGATGCAGAAAGTCAGAACGACCAAGTCCCCTGTTTGATGAAGATGATGATGACGACATTGCGGAAACCATCGTGGTCTTTTCCGCAGAATTTGCTTGCGAGCGCTCATCAGTGGACGAGGAGGAAGACGATGGGGTATTTGTCAATACGGGCCCCCGCCACAAAAAGGGAGAGGGCGGTCGCAAAAGTCCGCTGATATGATTCCGCCAGCCACGGTCACGCAAACCCCGCTCCTCGCTTATCGCCGTCAAAAAGGACCAAATTACCTCTCAAGCCTGGGCCTCTTTTGAAAAGCCTCTGTTTCCCCCCATGATGTCATATGCCACCTTTGCCGTAAACGCATAAGTAGAGGCAAGAACCTTAAGTGGTTAACCACCACCAACAAGTCTAGTCACATGCAGCAATGCATGAGTTGAAATGGAGGGAACATTTGGGCCAAAAAAAGGGCCCCAGACCGACGCCGGGCCCCCAACCACTGCACACCCTCTGTCTCCGCCTCCTCCCCTCCGCCACCACCAAGCTTCCTCAGCTGCCCATGTTTCTCAGAGTCATGATCAGGGATCACCTCCGCTTCAGCCTCCACCGTCGCCCAACTAGCACCAGCACCACCAGAGACCCATCCTACCCCTTCTCCTCCCGCCGGTTTGACGACCTGCAAAAGCCGTAAAAGCGGCCCGTCTAGCAGCCCCCCTTCTGTCTTCCAGGGTTTGGGACAGAAGAAACACTTTAACCCAAACCATCCCCCAAAACCAAAAGCCTGAAATGTCGGCTTGCCAGGCTTTTTGGGCCTGGAAATGTTGCCGTGCCGTCGGGTGGCCACAGATGGGTTCCGCCCCATCATGGCCCTTGCCTGCCCCCAATACCAGATGCCGAGCAGGCATTTCTTTGCCAAAAAAGCCGTCCCTGCCCTGGCCAGTCACGTGTCATCTAAAATTTCAAGCGCGTTGTCTGCATCTGTGGCCGGAAAAGTCCATCTGACCACCGACATATGGACTAGTAACACGGCCAAGGCCGCTATAATCTCTGTGACAGCTCACTGGGGTTTGCTGGGTGGATGTCTCTGGGGGTGACGGGGCTCTCAGGCCCGGCGACGCCTTTCAAAACCACAGGGATGGTGCAGGGCCTTTCCCCCAAGGTCCTCTGGTGGCATCCACGTGCCCAGAGAAACCAAGCCGTTTGAAAATTAATCTGTCTTTGAGACCGTCCCCACACAGGTCAGAAGCTGTGGACGGCTCTCCGCAACGAGACCGAGTGCTGGCTGGGTGACAAGAACCCTTTTGCCAGGCAAGGTGATATGCGATAACGGGCGAAATCTGCTGGCCGCCCTTTAAAATCGTAGGCTGGAGCACATCCCTTGCCTGGCACATGTCATGAACCTGGTCGTCCACAAAATTTCTAAAGAGCTACCCCGGGTCTGGACTGCCTGCTGAAGAAGGCTCGAGGGCTGAGTTCGCACTTCCGCCGTTTGCACCCTGCTTCGCACGCCTGGCTGCGTTGCAGCGTCAGCTCGGCGTCCCCGTCAACCGTCTCATTGTTGACGTGGCAACACCTGGAATTCCACCCCCT